>JANAVB010021101.1:155000-424911 GCA_029216955.1 Iris pallida
CTCTATTCCACTAACGTGACTTGACCTGTGGTCGTAATCAATTGTTAGTTGGCCTTGTCATCTCTAGATCGGTAGCGTCCCATGGCGTCATGGCATAGAGACTCCTTATAGACATATTATTCCATCTCTATGACTGGGATATCACATGGCGTTATGGTGTTAGAGACTTGTTATGGACATGTTATCCCGTCTCTAGAACCGAGAGTGTCCCATGGCATTACGGTAGTAGAGACTTATCTTTTATCTCGAGATCGGGAGCGTCCCATGCCGTTACAATTTTGAGATGTCTTTGTTGATTTGTTTCATGTTTTACTTTCCTCTCTTTCCATATATGTTATTTACTGTTACATTTGGCATATTCTTATGTATCTTGCTATTTTTCTCTGAGGACCTGGTGATTTCTCCAAGTTATTACTGATTTTTTCAGTAATTGTTGAGACCGTTAGAATAGAATGATAGATGGGTGGACGATTGTATCTCTAGGATTCAGGTATCGATAGCGGTATTTGTATCATTCTTTCGTCTATAATATTTTATGATGACATCTTTAGCTGCATAGCCTAGTTTTACAAGCTTACTTTTTATTATGAGCTGGTTCAGATGATTGTATTAAGGTCTGGCCAAGCTTATTACAAATTATTTATTCTTGTATTTTTTATTCAAGTAGCATCGGTGTATTATTGTTTGATAGCATTAATGCACTAGTTTCCACTTTACTACAAAAATATTGTTATTTAGCGACGGAACAATCCGTCGCTGAATATGTATATTCCGTCGCTAAATTAGATTACCGACGGATAACTGACGTCGATAAACATAACGTCGCTATGGAAAATACGTCAGTAATTCGTCGCTATAACGACAAATTACCGACGGAACTACCGACGCAAATATAGCGACGGATTAGCAACAAATTCAAAACATTGGCAATCACAACGACATATTAGCGACGGATTAGCGATATTTTGTAGTGAGCCAAAATATCAAATTTTCCAGAAACTCAGCGACAGAAATTTTCGTCGCTGATTCGTCTGATACTGTTTTGATATCAGACAGAAGCTCAGCGATTGATATTTCCGTCGCTAACCTGAAAATATTTCCAGGATTTCGTCGCTAATCCGCCGCTGGTTAGTCGCTAGACTTCAAATTTCAGTCTTACGTCGCTAATCCGTCGCCGGTTAGTTGATAATCGTTTTATTTATACCATATTAAATTGTTCTAGCTTTGCTCAAACATGGGAATACATACATAAACTCATTCCAAAAGTCAAATATGTCCAACAGTCATTCCAAAAGTCATACATAAACTCTATAACCCCAAATATGTCTAACAGTCATACATAAACTCTATAACCCCAATATATACAAAATAAACCCAAGTATCTCAATCAAACACATCCAACAATCAAATATGTTCACCAGTCAAATATAGTACATATACAAACACTTCCAACAGTCAAATGATAAAAACACGTCCAACAGTCGCAATAGTACATATACACAGAAGTCATCGTCAAATACAACTCATCGTCAATACAACCAAAAAATAAACAAAACTCAAACTGATGGTGGTGGAGGTGGAGGAGGTGGTGTAGGCATAACCGGCCGTCTGCATGAATATAATTGTCCTAGGACGAAGTGAGGATCCGCAGTACGTCCTCGGCAGGAATGACGTCTGGAAGAGTCGACGGCACGACAAGAGGTACTGTGGTCGGAGGAGGAGCCGGTGTAGTAGGCGCTGTGGTCGGAGGAGCAGTCATTGGCGGAGGCGCCATGGTCGAAGCAGGAGCCGATACAGTAGGGGCAGGCATGAGACCTGCTGTGATCAGATCTCCACTCATCTACCCCACATGACCCTGGAGGGCTACCAGAATTTGTATAATCTGCCGCAAGGTGTAGGCATCGGCAGTATCGTCAGTCTGTGAAGATGGAGGTGGTGGAGATATAGGATCTCTGGAATAAACGGACGACTGGGATGCCAACGATCCGGTACCGTACACGCTGCCCCCTTTTCCTCTACCTACGGCTTGTATCCACAAGTCGTTCCTCACAGCCGGCGACGGTGGCTGACTAGTCCCAGCTCCCCCCTCGGCAGTCCCTCCCTCATCGACTCGACTCTCTAAAGTCTCATAAGTCTCCTATATTTATATAGGTGAATAGATTTAGAGTTAATATTGGTATTTTATTTTCGATGTAAGTATTGTCAAGGTTACGTTCTCATACGTCTCTTAAACTATTCTTTGAATTATAATGCTACTTAGGGTTATGATTTAGAGTTAATATTCATACTAGAGTTCAGACTAACTATTTTGCTAAAGTAAATATAGTTAAGTACGTAAAAACGAAGAAAAAAATGTAATTAGATATAGGACTCGAAAAACTTACATAGGCTTTCGTCGCCCGATCTTCTACGTGCTTGCCATCATTCTTTTACTTATGGGTACGGTCAAAAACTTTAAGGAAGTCCACGGCATTCGGGTCTCTGTCTGCCTTGGCGACCTCCTCGTACTGTAACAATTAAACATCAATTTATAACTAAATAATAAACATAAACAATTGAAGAAATAACAAATACGAATACTTACTAACCGTTGATAATGCTCTGTAATTGGGATGGATCCACCCGTGTGGTGACCACCCTTAGCACGGGCAGCCTTTGCCTTCTCACACTTGGCCTTATAGGCTGGAGTTTCCATCTTCTTCTTCTTCATCTCCTCCCAGAATTCCTCCTTCAACCACTCCTTGCGTCGGTCACTACTTAGTATAAATAATGCCTTCTGATCGTTGACCATATCCCTCAACCTCTTGCTGGCGACGGACTTGTAGCACTTCTGGATCGCCTGATCTCTATGCGCCGGCCACTAATACGACTTCTGCAAATAATGACAAATAAAAAAATGAGCAAATATTTAAGAAATGTTGTAAACAAAGACGATATTATTTATACATACCTCAAGCATCTCGAGCCAAATGAATCGTCTATCAACTGGTACGTCCCCAAGTTCACATAGGGACCATGGAATTTTTGACGCATCAACTCCCCCAAATCTCTACCAGCCTGGACCGGAAAGAACCTAGAATAAAAATAATAATATACGATTAGATAATGAATAGAGTATGAATAAATGTGTCTACTAACACTAGTATACTTACGTTGTTCCATCGACCCACAGTTCGGTACGAGTGATATTGGCTGGTCGTTCTGGCAGGGTAGGAGGGTCTGTAATGTCGACCTATATACACTCCACGGTCGACCAAATGGCCAGGATATGGGTTCGTCGCAGTAGAAGTGACAGGTGTAGTCTCCAGCACAGAAAACGGGGCACCAACACCAGTAGGAGTAGATGCTGAAAGAATATCAGGGCTGGCTCCGCTGACTGAAGAACGAGTGAACGACGGAGATAAGCCATCCTCCTCATCAACCAAATCGTCCTCACTAACTCCTCTGCGATCTACAATCGGAGTACTAGGAGGAGCCGGAGTAGGAGGACTGGTCGACCCAGATCCTCGAAGTCGACGTGGACGGCCTCATCCCGCCATATGTAATTATGAATGAAATAAAAAAAATGATGTGATGATACAAATATTCAATACAAATCTAATAAAAATTAAATAAAGGTGTGTTGATACAAATAATCAATGCAAATCTAATAGGTAATACATACTAATCTTCTTCATCTTCTTCGTAATCCGAATCTTCTTCATCTTCATCTTCTTCATTTCACTATTACTTCCACTTTCACCTTCATCTTCAAATTCTTCCTTTCCATCCGATACGTCCATTTCAGACTCCTCATCTACATGATGTAAGTCCTCTATGTCAAGCTCTTTGTCAACTATATCATCCTCTACAGTAACGTCAACCTCCATGTCATCAATGCCGGCTAAACTTATATATGTTGGTTGAGGCATGACTACCTTATCCTCATGGTATGCTTGATCTCCAATATTATATGTATTTTTTGCTTTAGTTTTGCATACATACCACCAATCACGAGTCATGCGTCGTCGACTAGGATAATTCGTGTAGCACACTTGGACCGTTTGACTAGCCAACACAAACGGTTCGAAACCTATATATCTTTTTCCGTATTTTATATCAATAAATCCAAACTGTTTGTTAATTCTCTATCCTTGCTTGGGTGTTGTGTCGAACCAATCACATTTGAATAGCACAATTTGGGTATCAAAAGAGTAATCCAACTCTACAATATCTCTTAGAACACCGTAATAGTCAAATTATGGATCGGTATCGTAGACTGAATCCCTTACACAAATTCTAGAATTCTTTGTGGAATTAGCCTCCTCATCGACAAATGAGTGATTGATAGGCTTATCAGTGGTTCTAAATTTCAAGCCACTGATGGTATATCCATCCTAATATTTTGCCCTCTTGGTCCGATAGCTAGTGCTCGAAGTCTTTCGTCGGTCAATTGTGTGCTAGGACGAAAAACCTAAAACATCACGTATCATAACGTCATTAGGACAAAAGCCCTTTCGTCGGTCATTTGAATTTAGAATAGTTAAATGATACTAATCCTTACATAGTTATGGAACCACGACAGAAATTTTCTGTCAACCACTCTATTAAGATCATCATCATCAATGTTAGGTCTCTCCATTTTTATCTCAACTCTAAAAATACTATGATAAAAACAAGAAAAGTTAGTGAAATTTTTACAAGTATATTGCAAAATTGGAGTATAACATAGCAAAATTATGTCTCTTACTTCTCTATATCTTCCATCTCCTCTACACCACTATTTAGGTAGATATAGCGATGAGCACTTCAAACTCATCATCCTCCAACCACCGTAACTTAGAAGCACTTGTAGGCTTGCCACCAACATTGAAGATAGAGCGGATTCCACGATTCGATTCATCGACCACACCTTCATCGTTTCTTGGTGCTCTATTCCAGTTTATTCTGACATAAGTATCGAAGTAGATTGAGCAGAAGTTTGAGACCTCCTCATTAATATATGATTCGCATATCGAAGCTTCTACATGGGCCTTATTGCCCACCTTCTTCTTTAGGTGATGTAGATATCTGTAAATAATATATTCAATATTAGATCTATTTGAATAAAATAATTATTAGTACTAGATAATTAAATATTGTATACCTCTCAAATGGATACATCCAATGATAATGGACGGGAGCACCGATACGTGCTTCGTATGCAAGATGAATCGAAAAATATTCCATACTATAAAAAAGTCGGAAGGAAATACCTTTTCTAACTTGTACAATGTCAATACAATCTTCTCCTCAAGTTTAAACATATGTTGCACCGTCAACTTACTTGAAAACAAGTCTCTAAAGAATATAGATAACTTGGCCAACGGACCCCATACTTGAGAAGGCAACATCCCTCTCAGAGTGATAGGAAGTAAACGCTCCATGAACACGTGGCAATCATGACTCTTCATCCCTATCAGCTTGCGTTCGTTGAGATCGACACATCTTGCCAGATTCGACACGTAACCGTCAGAGAATCTCAAGTTTCTAATCCAATTGTATATTACTAATTTATCATCCCTACTCAGTATAAATGGTGATGAGGGCTTGACCCAGTTACCATTGGATCCTAGTGATAGATGCAACTCTGGATGCCTGTAAATAATTTCCAAGTCCATTCTTGCTTTGGGATTGTCTTTCGTTCTTCCCTTGATATCCATCACCGTATTGAAGATGTTGTCGAATACATTTTTCTCAATATGCATGACATCAAGATTGTGTCTTTTGAGATTGTCCTTCCAATAAGGTAAGTCCCAAAAGATACTCTGCTTCGTCCAATTATGACTATGTCAGAATCCTTCTAAGTGATGGCCCGAACTCGGACCTTCCCTTACAGTCGACAAATCCTCTACCTCTGCCCAAACGATATCTCCAGTCAATCTCAACGGGGGAGGAGTTAGTTCCTGTTTACCAACTCTAAAGGCGTCCCAATTCTTTCTCCATGGATGCAACATAGGAAGGAACTGACGATAGTAATAAAAAAACAAGCTTTTCCTCCATTCTTAAGGCAAAATACCTTACTCTTTTCCATACATATCGGACAAGAAATAATACCATGAGTACTCTACCCATATAACATTCCGTATGCTGGGAAATTATTGATGGTCCACATTAATATTGCTCTCATCTGAAAGTTCTGCTCCATTGTTATATCATACGTCTGAACTCCGAACTCCCACAATTGTTTCAACTCGTCCACCAACGGCTGCAAGTAGATATCGATGTTCTTCTATGGATTTTTTGGACCGGGTATGATAAGTGTCAAGAACATATAAGGAGTCTTTATGCACTTCCACAGTGGTAGATTGTGAGGAGTCAAAATCACCGGCCAACAAGAGTACTGAGCCCCCGACTGTCCGAAAGGAGGGAATCCATCAGAACATAAAGCCAGCCGAACATTCCTAGGCTTCGCAGCAAACTCAGGATGACATCGATCAAAATGCTTCCATGTCTCTCCATCGGATGGATGAGATAATTCTCCTTCATCCATCTTCCGCTCTTTGCTATGCCGTGTCATGTGTTCTGCAGTATTCGAGGACATATACATCCTCTGTAGCCTCTTTGCGAGCGGCAAAAACTGCCTGCATTTGTAAGGATGCAACCTTGCTCGTGTAGTTGATTTTTCTTTGCCCCGAATAGGCTTGTACCGGTCCTCGTGACAGAAAATGCATCTATTTTTATTACTGTTCTCCTTATAGTACAACATGCAGCCGTTTCTGTAGAAGCATAAAATTTTTAGCAAATAAAGCCTTATGCGCCCAAGCCAAAAGAGGACATGTGCGCCCAAGTGAAGCACCTATGTGCTCAAGTCACCCTTTGAAGCTCCTATGCGCCCATCATCCTACGAAGCTCTATGCGCCCAAGCAACCCTCTGTGAAGGAGGACGCATAGACTGAAACAGGGCTATGCGCCCAAGCCTGACTAGGTCAAAGCCATGATCAAAACGTGCACCGAAGCGCACGGCCACGTCAGTCTCCACGAGCAGTCGTACACCGAAGCATGCGGCTACGTCAACACAATAACCAACCACGATCTCGCAGCCTGCATGTGCCTACACCCTATACGCCCAAGGTAGGACTATGCGCCCACATGAAAACTAGTGTGTTTTCCTCATATGGGCGCATAACATCATCCCAGCTCAAGAACGACTATAAAAAGGGGGCCTTATCCCTCTTCAAAAGACAGAACGGAGAGCAATTTAAGAGCCAAATTGCTGCACTTCTTGCCAGTAAGCCGAGAGTTAACAATTTTCTTAGGTTTTCTCCCACTTTTGTAATCGGAGTGTCAACGGAGTAAAGGAGAAATTGCCGCTCGATCTCCATTGTCCCATTCCCTAGAATTCTTTTTTGTACTCGGGGATCCTCAGCGTAGGATCTCTCAGGCGTACTCGATTTGTGGTACCTTGCGCCAATAAAGAAAAGATAACATTTTCTTCTTCTTTTTGTGTGTGTCCACAAATATGGCGACTCTGCTGGGGACTACCTTTTTTTTGACGAGAAGGTGGTGACGCAATCCGATACCGACAAAGTGGGGAGCACTCAGAAGATGCTGATCGTAAAGTTCGATCAGCAGGCGTTCGAAAAGATGCTCTCGAGGGATGGCTCTACTCCCTCAAAATCAGGGAAGCCAAACAAGTCTCGCAAGACTTGGCTTCCGAAGGCTCGTTCTGCATATCCTGCTAGTGTCATAGCAGATATATAACTGGAGGACTCTGTCACATGGGTGCATGATCCTGCCACAGAAGTTCCCCAAATGGAGAAGGCTCATACCGTTCCGGGCTCTACTAGCCAAGTGACTTCTTTCTTGTACAACCAACAACAGAGTGTTCGACGCTCGAGACTTGGCAAAGAAAAATACTATGATGCCAAGAATCGGGGTGTGCGACACTCTGGGCAAACCCAGCAAGGCTCACAATCGAAAGAGGCAAAACTGGAAGAAAACAGCGCTGCTCCACCAAGCATGCACCCAAAGCCATGCGCCCAATGGGATGTTTGGGCGCATAACCCCAACCAGAATGCTTATGTCTTCAACAGACTGGACATCAAGGGTCATGCGCCCAAGGCTATACGTCCAGGCTCACTGGATACATACTATGCGCCCACATCAAGGAGGCTCAGACATGTGGTTAAAGAGCATGAGCCCAAGGCCAGTCTCCAAGGCCTATGCGTCCACAGCAAAATGACAGGCCCCAACGCGTATAGCACGGGGCTGTCTTCAAGGACATCATAGAAATTAGGTGTGGGGGTTGCCCCTGCATGTGAACTAAGTCTGGATGTGCCAACTCTCCTTACGAACCCGCATGCAAAGCTCGGCGATGCATGCAACATGGGTTGTAAGGCAAAACTTCCTTCCGCTGACTTGTGCGACATGATAAATCATACACGTAAAGCGAGGAAGGACATAACAATTCATAGTACACATCCGTGCACCAGTATTGTTCTCTACTGTTGCTGCTCCAAAGCAACAAGAGTACCTCAAAAAAAGTCCGTATTTCGACTGTTGTATTTCTCTGACGATGAAAAGCCATTGTGTGTTTCATCCAATATGGCTTCACGGGGTCCCCCTTACGGAAGCCCCAATCAAAGATGGTGGACTACGAATCCAACTTTCTCTCTCAGTTCCACAAGAAGAAGAAGTAGAAGTCTACCAACAGATGGCCAGCAGGCTGTCACATCTGAAGGAGTCTATATGGGTACTCGGTCAAAGGCAAGATTTCGTATGGTTGACGAAGACTCCCAAGCTGGGGGTAGTATTCCCTTGGAGTCTGAAGCGGATGACCTTCACAGTGGTGGTAGCCTTCCAGAGGATGACGATCCCTCCGAATCTGATGGCAATTATCTACCTCCTCTACCTGAAGATGAAGAACTTGTCCACTCGCAGACAGACAGTAACAGCACCAGTTGTATTATTTCCTCTATTCATCCTCATATATTATCTACATACATAGCGGACGGAGAAAGAACTGAAGAAGCCAGTGATCAGACCAGCAAACGGCTAGAGGGTGTTGAAACAACATTCGCTAAGATCACTGATATGCTTACCAGTATCATGGCGATTCAAGCTGCTAGGGCTGTTCCTCCACCTCAACAAAATGTTTCGGCCCATGCTAGTCTGGCTCATAGCAACAACCCTCCTTCACTACAAAAGGAGTATCGTTTTGTTATGCCTCCTTCAAATCTTGTAAATGTTGGGGGTGGTCCTTCGCCAACGATGCCTGACAACCGTTCAGCAGCCGTTTCCAAATACCTACTCAATCAACAGGATATAATTGATTCCCTGGTCGCCCATCTCGATACCATCTCACACAAAGATGAGCTTCAGATGATGGAGATATCTCAACCGTATCCCCCTGAGTGGGAGAACGCTACTTGCCCTCCTAACTACAAGCCGCTGACACTGAATTCATTTGACGGGTTGACTTCTCCTCGTCAACCCATGACATACTTCAACACGCAGACTCTACACTTGCCCAGAGACTATCCGTTCTTGTCGAAGCTATTTATTAGCACCTTGCAGGGAGTAGCTTTCGAATGGTTCTGCAGTCTGCCTGACGGATGTATCAATTCATTTAAAGACTTGGAGAGGTTGATCCTCAACAGGTTTTATGAGAGTGGCATGCATGTTAGTATATCCACCCTCATCGAGACCAAGCAAAGGAGGACTGAGTCTGTCATCGCCTTCATGGAACACTTTAGGCGGCTAGCACTGAAGATGCCCTTCGGCATACCAGACTCAGAACTTATGGATACTTGTCGACAAAACTTCCTTCCGACAGTAAAGTTTTGTCTGGGTATACATAATTATGATACATGGCCTACTTTTATTGGGGCTGCTGATGCTGCTGAAAACGACGTTCCTAACCTGAAACTTCTGGGGTTGAAAACACCCAAATCTGAAGACAAGGGCAAGCATCCTCAAACTATCCCGGTTCATGGGGGTAAAGGGAAAGAAGTCCTGAAGGTCGACACTACCAAAGGAGCTTTCAATTCTTAGGACGCCTCCGAAAAGCCTAAGGAGACCTTCTCCTTTGATGAGGATGATGTCATTACCATCTTTCATATATTTACGAAGGGTAATAAGCTGACATTGCCTCCACCACAATGTCCTGTAGAGGCGAACCAGCTCAAAGATCCCAAGTACTGTCTCTATCATCAGTACGTGTATCATTCCACCAAGGACTGTATTGTCCTGAAAAAGAAGATACAACAACTTATCGACATCCAAGTTATCAACCTGGAAGCTGAAGATAAGGTCGTATCTTCTAACATGATCTCTCTTCAGTTTGCTGACTTTCCTTCCATCGAAGTCCCAGACGGCGTGGTACCGATTCCCAAGGCAATAATGAAAGTCGTCAACCTACCGTCAGCTCACAACTCTACCTTGGTGCCACTCACGACTGAATATGGTGAGATCATGTGGGTCCATCCGGACCTTGTGCAAGAGGTGTCGCAGGGGGTGGTACCTCCCAAAGCATAAAGGGGCAAGAAATATAAGTCATGTCATATGGTATCCTCTTCCATCTATGAGGTTCTATCTGGCGAGACGCGATCGTGGAAGACTTCGGACATACTACCCCGCACAAGAAGAAACAGTACCTCCTCAACCTCCTACTGCCCCCACAAGCTCAGAAGCCGGCCCGTCTATGCCTCCAACTTCGAACAAAGCCAAGGAGACACGGTTTGACAAGTCTCTGAAGGCGCCAACTTCCGAAGGCATGGATCGGCCCTACAACTTTGACATACCGGCACAGCTAGTCAATACACCTACCAGGTTGTCTCTGTTCGATATGTTGTGACTCTCTAAAGAAACGTAGAAGGCCTTAAGTGAAGCTAAACTACATGCTGACTCTTATCTCGCGGAAGTCAAAGCCCTTCCTGTAGACCCTGTCTCCTGTCCTCACTGCCATAGTACTATGGAAGTGGTTCCCAACATCACCTTTTCACAGGAGGACACACTACTAAAAAATAATCATCATAATAGACCCTGTACTATACAGGGTATATCGGGGCGATCAAGGTGGACCGTATGTACATCGATCCACGATCCTCCCCCAGCATCATTTCTAGAAGTTTGCTTCAAATTCTGGGAATCCCTCTACACAATCTATCTGCAACCAACACAACTATTATGGCTTTCAATGCTGGTCGAAGCCACCCGCTGAGCAAGATCCTTCTCAAGTGCCAGATCGGTGATCTCTGAACGAAGGTTTCTTGCTATGTGATCGATGTCAATGTATCCTACAACATCTTGTTGGGACGGCCATGGATACACGAGAACATGATCATTCCTTCTACACTTTACCAGTGCTTCAAATACGTCAACAGTGACGGTGTCGTGAAGACAGAGTTTGCCGATGTCGATCCTTTTAAGGGCGTCGAAGCATACTATAGAGATTCGGTACTTTACCAATCTCAGCCCCCCCAAGGATGACGACAAAGAAGCAGACAATGATGTTGAAGCAAGTTCATCCTTGAATGATGGTCCCCTGATCATCCGAGTCAAAAATCGTACCACTCTAAAAAGTACTCCGAAGCCTCTCACAATCTAGATGAAAAAGAAGAACCCTGACAAGGTTAAACCATTGACCATCACTCTCAGCAAAACACCCCGGGAGGAACCTACTGATGCCCGTCCTCCCAATCCTGAAGAATTACCCTACATGGTGAACTCGGCCAAGACTGCGGCTCCTCTTCTAGATGTTGATCATCTCAATGAGTATATCAATACTCATAATAATGTACCTTCAGCGGATGATGTTATCCCTGAAGAAGAACTTGCATATTTCCTTAGTAAAGGTTTATCTTTGAATTACTCCGATATCTATCAATCTGTAAACCACTACATA
This sequence comes from Iris pallida, assembly GCA_029216955.1. Lineage (NCBI taxonomy): Eukaryota > Viridiplantae > Streptophyta > Magnoliopsida > Asparagales > Iridaceae > Iris > Iris pallida. The sequence continues at coordinate 166,867 of JANAVB010021101.1, forward strand.
GATACGATATACGCTCTATAGCCCGGTATAGGAGCACACCTCTGCGTGCCGGTCACGACGCCTCACCTGCGGGAAAAAGTTTACCCAAAAGATATCCTCTACTTCATCGTTCTAGCTAGAAAGAAGGATGAAGCACTAATCATCTTCAGTCGTATAATTGGCGATAGAAAGTTCGTTCCAGACTCTAATTCTCCCAAGCACAACACAGAAGCTGACTATGACTCTAGGAAAATGCAACTTTTCTGGTATAGTTGGCAGGCCAAGAATATCATCCAGAACATGGGATATGACATCAAAAGCGACTAGGGGCTAAATTACAGCCGAGGACGACGGTTGCCAATACGACACTTTGCTCCTCCCGGCAAACCCGAAAACTACTATCAACGAAGCGGTGTTGGTTTGAGTTATGTCACTCCTCCAACAACTCCCGAAAGATCAGATTATGAAGCAGATCGTTATTCTCATTCTTCTGATTCCTTCCTCTGGGACTCAGACTCCAGCATCGGCGACATGCTCATGACAACTCTGTCCGTCAATATGGTTTACGTTGACCAAATTACAGACGATGTCCAATCAATCGAGCTTGAACAATGGATTCAATAGATGGATACTAGGTGGGAGCTGCGCTTCGAATAACGTGAACCACCTACCGAAGACGAAGTCATCCAAGTCAATTTATGAGATAAATCATCTTTGAAACTAATCTTCATCAGCAAAAGTCTATCTGGCGATGAACGCCAATCTCTTATACCGCTTATAAGAGAATACATCGACGTCTTCGCATGGAGATATGAAGACATGCCATGCTTGGACCCTAAAGTTGTTATGCACCGCCTGAATATTTCGTCTAAAGCTAAGCCAGTGAAGCAACAACAACTATGATTCCGACCAGATGTCATGGAGGCCATCGAAAATAAAGTCAAGAAGCTCATTGCCAATGGATTCATTCGCGAAGAACAACACCCAAACTAGGTTGCCAATATCGTTCCAGTCATGAAAAAGAACGGTAAAATTTGAGTCTATATCGATTACCATGATTTGAACTCCGCATGCCCGAAGGACGAGTTTTCTTTTCCGATCACCGATGTAATAATCGACAAAACATGCATCTTCGAGCGGATGTCCTTCATGGATGGGTTCTCAGGCTACAACCACATCAAGATGTTCCTCGATGACGAGAATCACACATCTTTTTGAACACCATTAGGGATATACTGTTATACGGTGATGCCCTTCGGATTGAAGAATGTAGGGGCGACATACCTGCTATACGGTGATACCCTTCGAATTAAAGAATGCAGGGGTGACATACCAGTGAGCCATGGGCACAATTTTTTACGATCATTTGCATAAAACTGTGGAGTGCTACGTAGACGATATCGCAGTTAAAAGTCGTCTCAAGGGCAACCACCTCCAAGACTTGGTAATGGTGTTCGAACTAATGCGTGCACACCAACTCAAGATGAATCCAACCAAGTCTTTTCTGGGAGTCTCCAGCGACAAGTTCCTTGGTTTTGTCATCACTTCCAAGGGTATACATCTGGACCCAGAGAAAGTGAAGGATATCCTCGATATACATCATCCAAGAAACCTCAAGGAGCTACGCGGACTACAAGGAAGGCTAGCCTACATCAGACGATTTCTTTCGAACCTCTATGGAAGGTGTCAACCATTCACTCTGCTCATGAAGAAAGGTGTATCTTTCATCTGAACCGAACAATATCAATGCGCATTCGACGACATCAAGGCGTATCTTACAAGCCATCCAGTATTGGTAGCTCCAATAATGGAGAATCCCTTCTTATTATATGTCCGTGCTATGGACTATTTTTTTGGTGCCCTATTAGCCCAGAAGAATGAAGGCGGACATGAACAGGCAACCTACTACCTCAGTCGCACAATGGTAGGTACGGAACACAGATATACACCGATGGAGAAGGAATGCCTTGCACTAGTATTTTCCATCCAGAAGACACGCTATTATGTGTCTCGGGAGAATATCCACATTATATCTAAAGTCAACCATCTCAGAATACTCATAACTAAATCGGGCTCTCTCAATTCCCATTTAGCTACATGGGTAATGCTGTTGACTCCATACGATATGCTCTTCGTTCCTCAGAAGACAGTAAAAGGCCAAGCATTATGTCACGATCCGCTACCCAAATTATTGGGCCAGGCCGAGTTATGTCCAGCCTACGCTTGAGATAAAACATAGTAAGCTGTTTTAAAGACAAACAAGATAAGACCAAAGTGTGCTAATAGTTCTATATATAATAATGAGTCAAAAATGTTCCAAACACAGAAGTCATCTTCTATATAAATATGTTCCAAGTACAAGTCTAAAATGTAAAACTGGATACAGGTCCAGTTATAAAATACGTATCTAAAATATGACTACTCTCAAAGTCCCGAGCAACTACACAAACTAGACGTGTTTTCCCCTAGGTACATCCTCGTAAAGTAAAGCCTGATCCTCGTCAGCAACTCCATAACAGGAATCGCATAGCAAATCCTCCTTGGTAAGTATACCTACAACATTATCCTGTCTGGATGGGAGCAAGTACTGATTCTAACAAACTAAATATATACCAAACATGAAATGAACAGAAATGTAGGAATCATGGCATATCATAATCTATTATGGCATCATATGTTTGTTTTAAAGTTTAAAATTGTAGCATGTACGTGATCGGTCAATAGGTAAATAGGATGTACAGTAGTACATATCAATTTTTCTAGAATATACATATGTGCACTAACGACATCGATGTATATCCATACACAAACGCAGGATCAGTCCTACGACAAAGTTACATATAGAATGTTACCGTATGCGGTAAATACATACGGAGAAGGGGACATGATCACGTACTCTACTAACAGTTTTCCCTTAACCCATTTTATAACATATGGGTGATACGAGAATAGTATGAAGCATGGTGGATACCGAGAGCAGTATGAAGCATATGAAACATAGTGATATACGACTTACAGTTTAAATATTAACATGGTTTATACACAATTCATTATATGATGTAAATAAAGTTCGTAGAGGTACTTGCCTCTAGCAAAGCAAGGTAGTGAAGGAAATGCTATAGATGTCTGGTGTCTCATCACTGTAAAAATAATACATAAACTTCATTTTATACTAAGTTAAACACTAAGACACTAGTTGTGCGACATGACTTTCTGACTGGACACCTAGCCAAATGATGACTTTAGCATAGAAGACCAATGTGGGATGATACAATACCTAAAATAACTTTCTAGGGCCTTTATACTATGGTAAGGTGAGGTCCAATACTACAATATCCCAAAATTACACAATATATCGCAAGTCGTAATTATTTAATAAATAAATCAGACTGTACACTGTGTTCCAATAATTTTTGAGATAGACAAAATGATCAATTATACGTAATATAAAGTACAAAAATGATCCTTGTTGATTATATAAATTTATACTAATTTTTTGGAATGTATAAACCCTCATAGATATTTATTAAAAATTAGTAAACATAAGTATCCTTAAAATGAGTTCTGTTTTCCTATTTTTATAAAATGCCACAATTACTAACTAAATACTGAAAAAATTATTTTAAATTAGCTAAATTAACATATTATTTAAATACTATTTTTTCCAGATTTGTTCAGCATTTAATATATATATAAAAATTCAAAAACAACAAGATATAATTTCTAAATAAAATTAATTATTTAATATTTTATCCACGTATTCGAAATTGAACCGAAGTCCAGATACAGAACCCAAAGTCATGAATCAAGTCCAATATGACTTGTACAGACTTTGAATGTATTAGACACATTTAGGCCCAAAAACCCATGCTAGGTTTGGACACCAAATGGCCATGATAAATAAAATACAATAATTAATATATCAAAATATACATTAAGGTATTTTTATAATATATTTTAAAGGGGTGAGATATACTAATCATAAAATTATATAATAAAATAACCTATGAATTTATACATAATAACATTCACACAAAATTGTATTTGAAATATATATATACATATACAATAAATACATTTATATATATATATATATATATATATATATATATATATATATATATATATATATATATATATATATATATATATATATATATATATATATATATATTTTGCTTTTTTTTCTTTTTTTTTAAAAAAAACAAAGTGGGTGGACGACTCCACCCGACCTTGGTTCGGAGGCCGTGGCCACCGCCACCCAGCCACCGCCGTGGGAGGGAGGGCTTGAACCCGGCCCTCACCTCTGGTGTACGGTGGTGTTACTAGTACACCACAACTCGATATTTATATATGTAATAAACATATAAATATATATATATAGAAAATACTTAATATAAAATATATATATAAATTCAGTGTATATATTATATATAACAGTATATATAATAATATATATATATATATATATATATATAAATACATATACATATACATATATACATATATACATATAAATACATATACACATATATATATAATAAAACAATTGAAAACAAAAATAAAACAAAAAGAACAACAAAAGGGGGGGCTCGAACTCGGCCAGCTGGGACATGGGGTGGGTCTGAGCGCCACTCGGCTAACCAGGGGGCCATCTCGAGCTTGCTGGTCAGGTTTGGGCTTGGGTTTATTATATTATGAAATAGAGTAACGGGTTGGAAAACAAACCAAACCCGATAACCAAACCCATTAGCCCAAGTTTTGTGTCTTCGTGTCCTGACAGTTAGGGACACGAAGACACACGAGTCCTGTATCCAAAGCGTGTACCATACACACGACACAAGTTTCTCGTGTCCGAGCACATCAATGGACTCCTCGTGTCTAGGCGAGTCCAGTGACACAAATACGAGACACTGAACGACACGAGGGGTGAAATGAGACGTACGTGTCCGATCGGCAGTGGCCGTCGAGGGTGCTACACGACGGAGGAGGCGTCGGGGTCGTCGAAGGAAAATGGCGCTGAGTTCGTCACATCGTGGCGAACAATGTGGCAGTGGTCGGAGGTGGTGGCGTGGCCTACAGTGGCGGTGCTCCTAGATCTAGGGTTCCGGCGAGCTCGTCAGGGAAGAAATAGGGTAGAGCGGTGGCTAGGGTGGTCGGAGTGGTGTCCAGGATTAGGGTTTAGGTCGGGGTCTATTTATAGGGTCGAATGGCGGTGGAATTAGGGTTAGGGTTACGGGAAATTAGGGTTTTAGGTCGGTCATCGGTCGTCGGTGAGGTCGTGGGGCGGTGACGGGTGTTTTACGGTTAGGTCCCGCAAGTTTGGGATTTTACAAACTAACCCTACCGCCTTAGCAAAATGAAAAACCTAATTTGCAAAACCTATCCCGCAGTGTTCTGTGCAAATTCTAATTTGCACAGACAATGCAAAAATTGCTCCGACTTAAAAACAATCTAATAAATTACAAATTGATATAAAAATAATTTAAATAATTGTAAAATGATATTTTTAGCTTTAAAAATCATTTAAAAATTCTAGAAAATTTCTAATAATTATAATAATTTATTTTAAAGATATAAATGCTATTTAAAATTATATAAAAAAATATTTTAAAATCTAGGGGCTTAAATATTAGCTGATTTCCTAGCAGCTCATCCGGTGCCAGAATCGTCCAAACTCTACGACGAAATCCCCGACGAAGTTGTGGAGTCTAATACTGCAACTGAAGAAATCCCTATTTGGCAAATGTTCTTTGACGGTGCATCAAGAACAGGACAAAAGGAAATATTATAGCCAGAGTTGGTATCGTACTTGTGTCACCTGATCATCTGGTTATAAATCGTGCATATTCTCTCGTAGAACCATGCACCAATAATGTAGCCAACTATAATGCCCAATTAATCGGCCTGCAACTGGCAAAGCAACTGGGAGTTGACTATCTAGAAGCTTACGACAATTCCAAGCTAATAGTTAGTCAGGTTCGAGGGGATTATGAAGTTCGTCACGAAGATCTCATCCCCTACTACAAAGTAACAATCGAGTTGGCGTCTACTTTCGCTGGATTCTTCATCGAGCATGTGTCTCGACTACAGAATATAAAAACAGAAGCTCTAGCCGGTCTCGCTGCTTCCTTGACCATTCCTACTAATACTCAGCAATTGATTACAGTGTCTGGTCGAGAACTATTCTGTGTGAAAAATGCCTTACATATTAATCACAGTTACACAACGGAAACAAACGTCGATGCTAAAGACTAGAGATTTTCTTTCATAGACTACGCCGTCTATGAAATCCTCCCCGAGGACCCGAAGAAAGCAGTGTCTATCCAAAAGCGATCCCTCAGATTTTACTACGACACAGCTACCAAGATGATGTACCGATGCTCTTACGACGGGCTACTATTACGATGCTTATCAGATACAGAAGCCAAACATGCACTTCGGGTGGCTCACGATGGAGTTTGTGGTGCACATCAACCAGGCACCAAATTACAAGATTGCCTCAAACGAATGGGTTATTACTGGCCCACAATGATAGCAGATGTTGTTGAATATGTAAAGAAGTGTAGAGCTTGTAAATTCCATGTCGATTTTATTCATCAACCTTCGAAGTTTCTACACCCGACGATAGCAACTTGGCCGTTTGAAGCCTGGGCATGGACGTCATAGGACCAATCAGTCCGCCATCCTTCAAAGGACTTCGGTTCATCCTAGCCATAACCGATTACTTCTTCAAATGGGCAGAAGCTATACTGTTCACCGATGTGAAGGCATCAAACGTGATCAGTTTTATCAAACATCATGTCATCTACCGCTTTGGCCTACCTCGCAGGATCATCCATGATAATGGTCCACAGTTTGCAAGCATGCATTCTATCGGTTCTGTGATAGGAATCGAATCCAGAATGTAGCCTCTACTGCCTACAATCCAGTGGCTAATGGGCTAGCAGAAGCCTTCAATGAAACCATCATAAAACTTCTCAAGAAGTTCGTGTCTTCAAACAAGCACGATTGGAATGAGAAGCTCGGCGAATGTCTATGGTCCTATCGTATAACGGTCCGGAGTCCAACAGGCAGTACACCATTCTCTTTGGTTTATGGAAGCGAAGCAGTTCTTTTCCTAGAAATCCTGATTCCTTCTCTTCAAGTAGCCCTAGCCAGCGAGCTGACTACCGAAGAAAGCAACCGTCTGCGACTCCAGGAGTTCAAAGCGCTAGACAAAAAATGCTTGTTAGCTCAGCAGCGCCTTGAGCTATACCAAGTATGCCTTTTCAGAGCCTTCAATAAAAAAGTGAAGAGAAGAATCTTCCAAGTCTGCGATCTAGTCTTAGCAGTGAGAAGACCAATGGTCATGACGCACAAAACAAAAGAAAAATTCTAGCCTAAATGGGAAGGTCCTTTCATCATAGAATCAGCGTATTCTAACGGTTCGTATCGACTAACCAAGCCCGATGGTGACTTGCTCATGATACCTATCAACGGCAAGTTCCTGAAGAAATACTATGTGTAACGCAATGTTCACATATGTTCAGTCATTCAAATGTACAGTGCGATGTTTATATGATTCAAAAAATTATCTAACTATTATCCGTATTTCAAAAGTCTTGAATACGCCTTTGATCATAGGTCCTCTAAAAATTTCCCCAGTGGAATCATTCCCATTTTTTGACCCTGTCCAAACTCGGTTTGACGAAAACAAGTCACGTCCCTATCACCTTTGAATTGTTTTCCGATAATTATTTCTCCAGTGGAATGGTTAAATGTTTTGACACGTCCACATAACCTCTGAGTAAAGTATTAATCAAGGATAATCATGTCCATATTACCTCTGAACTATCCACACCCACCTAATGTTATATATCTTTCCATGTCCATATTACCTTTGGTCAGATATAGAACATCCTCTGTTATTACATCCATATTACCTCTACTAGCAGCTTCGTTCAACTTATTTTCTATATTCGAATGACTTGAATATGAAACGGATAATAGGTCCACATCAAGATTCTCCAGCAGAATACCCACCAGAAATATTCTTGCTACGTCCATATTACCTCTAGTTTCGATATTTCATAAAAATGCATTCACTTTGAAAAGATTCTTTATCCTCTACTCAAACATCTATCAAGAGATAGAAAAAAGGGTACAAGAGCCATGACGGCTGGAAAAAAGAAAGGAAGAAAGTTATAAAGAATCTACGAGATACATAGGCGATTTATGTTGTCTCTTAGAGCCGCGACTTCGGCTTCAGACTTTGCGATAGCTCGACAGCGTGCCTCTTCTTGACAAGCAGCTTCATCCTCAAAAAGGATCAGACTCAGATGCTCTCCCTCCAACTTCGTAAACTGTTCTTCTAAATGGGTAGAAGTGGTGGCAGTCATGGCAGCATGAGATAAGTAATCCTCCAGTTCAGATGTTGCCGCCCTCAAGTCGGCTTCCTATTGGGCGATCTCGTTCTTGATCTGCGTGATATAATTATACCTCTCGGTGATCAACACAACCAATTTATTCTTCGAGGCGGCATGCGCCTCACTTGCTGCGTTGAACTGACCATATTGGTCAGCCAATTCGTCGATCTTTCAAACGAGGGCATCCTTCCTTGTCTGGAAAGTAGCCTTCTCTTCCACAAGAGCCGTCATTAAATCCTCATCCTCTGTACGGAACAGCGATGTTGGGCTCCGCTGTTTGGTATCTCGGAACCTGGCCACCAGACCCTCTAGGTCATTCAGAACTTTCCTTAGAGTATTGGCCTGCTCTTCATAGCCGACAATGCTCTCGAGTGCCGCTACTTGGCATTCGGCAACAACCTTCACAGGGCCGAATGTAGCATTCTGATTCAAGACTCCACTTTCAGTACAGAGTAAAAAGCTTTGACGACTTCCTGGGCCATCTCCTCATATTCAGTAGAGGTCGTCAGAGAGGAGACTTGGAGAGTTTCTTTCGCTCCAGGAAGGGATACCTGACAAGAAGCCGAACCTGACAAAGAAAACTACAAATACATCAGCAACCGAAAAAGAGGGAGAGAAATACGAAAAAGTTATAATTTCATACCTTCGGCTTGCTTAACTCCAGCCTGGACTATGCCATCAGTCTTGGCTTCAGGGAAACCAAGAACAGGCCCAGACTGTTCAAAAAGAACAATATCAAGGCCCTGAGTGACATCAGGCCTGATATCCTCCACAATATCAGCCGGAACAGAAGCGAATTCAGTAACAGCCCGCTCAACAGGCTGCTCAACTTCTCTTTCTGTAGCCGATACAGGCTCAATAACAGCTCTCCCCACACCAGCAAAATTGGAGGAGCCGGGAACCACTTCTGTCCCTTCCCCAATGGCAGGGCCTAACTTCACGAAGGGTTCTTTCCCCTTGTCTACTAAGGAAGATACAGTTGTGGTCAGCCTCACGAGGAGCACGCAAAATCGAAGTCGAAAAATCTTATCCGAAGAGAGGCGCAAAGATGACATACCCGCAGGAGGATTAGCCGATTGGACTTGATTCTCGTCCAACGCTCTCATCGCAGTTCCTATTGCAGATATATCCCACACAGATATGTCATAGGAGAAACTAATCTTCTGATCGCCGTATTGGTTTGGGCCTTCGCCCTGATCACCCCGTCGCTCAAATATTACATCCGAAGAAGACCCGCCTTCATCCATCAGTCGAGGATGAGCAAGGGACTCTTTCGTTATGTCCATCTCCTTAGACAAGGAGGTACCTGCCTCAGCTGCAACTTCGGGGTCCTATGCAAAGGATAAATATAAAGGTGAGAAAGCTTTTAAAGGCTTGACCAGAATGGCTATGGAGTCTAGGAAGGGATCTACCTTCCGAATGGCAATGGCCAACGCCGTCTGCCGAGAAGACCTTCTGGGAGGAGGCGAGCCGGCACCCACGTCCACAACCTTCTTCCTCCCCCAGGAAATAACCACCTTCTTCCTTTTTGGCCGTGGCACCAGCTAGGTGGAAGCCTTCCTCTTATGAGGAACGGTAGGAAGAGGTTCTTCAGTGTCCTCTCTCCAAGGCGCTACAACGATAGGCTATTCAACAACGACTCTCGGATGAGATGCTACAGCTGGTTCAATTGTGGGCACGGCGTCTTCCTTTCTGCTACTCCCCATTACACGTGCTCATCCTATATCAATGAGGGTAGTGTCAAGCTTGGTCCCCAATATAGAACTATATTCACGGTCATACCGAGAAAGAAGTGTATTGACCTGTATATAGAAGTTAGCAGCAGCAAAGAGCATATAGGAGTCGGGTTTATCTTCGGGCAAGGTAAAAATTGCCCCTATACATCTAGCATTGTAGTAGCCCCATGCACGCGCCCTGTCGATCAGACTCCCTATCGACTGGAGATGAGGACTGGGATTTCCCAAGAGAAGCTGGCTATTGCTGAATTATCGTACAAAGCGGCTTGGCAAGTAAGGTTCCAGGAAAGTGTGGTTCTTGTTCCTGAATACCAGATGGAAAGGGCTAATGGATTGGAGCTAACGAATGCTCCAATAGGAAGGCTAGTAGTGAGTGCTCCCTCATCTACTAGGGTGTCTTCCATGCGACCATTACCAGATGGAGGCGATACTCTGAAGAATTCGTAATTCTGCAGAAAACTTAAAGATCTCCTACAAGCAGGCACCCCTGTAATAGTACAATCTGTGTCTCTGAACCTCCGAATGAAGGCATCTCCCGCCAAAGAATCTGCCATCATCCCGAAGTTCATCAATTTGGGATAATACATTACCAGCCACCCCCATCAGATAGTGGAAGGGTAACTCAGTCCTAGCAAAATCCTTCCTGCCCTCGGGTCTTATCGCGTTCACAACAAAATGACGTAAATTCCGTTGGATGGCACAGACCATCGCTGTAAGCAGAGCAAGTCGGCGTCCAAAGCCCAGCCATACAACCGAAAGTATCATACCCCAGTTTATTCTCTCGATAGACCCTGAATCACCAGGGACTACATAGTCTCGAAGCCATATCATCAGGAAAGCAGCTAGCACCGCCTTTTCTGACATCTTAAACTCGGCTTGTCTGAAGAAATGATAAATCAGGGAATTTTCCTTAGGATCATCACTATCTTCGGTGTTCGCAGCTCCGTGATCTTTCATCAGCTGATTTATCTCAGAGATCGTCAAGGGCTTAGGCGACGAGAAGGAGACTGGGCCATTTCCCCATTCTTTGGTGAAAACATAGTTGGTCCAAGCCCTCGTATGCGTGATGGACCCCTCGGTCCTACCCTTCTTCTTAAACTGGTGATAAATAAAAAAGTGACAAAGTAACTCTTTGTACACATTCATCATATAAGAGCTCTCCTCCTCCAAGTCCAAATTCTCTGCATCACAGGGGACGTATTCAGCATACGGCTCCGCCCCCCAGGGAAGTTTGGTACCGCCTACATCTTGTGAAGAGCCAAACCCTTCTTTCCGCCCAGAGTGAAAAAGGTGCACGTATGATGGTTGTACAGCTCTGCCAAAGAGACAAACATCGGCTAGTTAACCTTGATGCCATACTGGGTGGCCCTGACGGCATAAAGGCAACCGACAGCTTTTAGGGTAGCCTCATAAGTCGAGAGCACCTATCCGGTAAGGTCGCTCTATAACAGAACGGAATGTCTCCAGCATTCCATCCGCATCTTCCTTTCCGGATATGACTCCTTCTTCGACAGCATCATGTTGGAGAGAGTCTCAGCAGCATAGGGATGAAGATCGGTTGGAACATCATTCAGTATAACACCCGGTTGCAGCCCCCTCATGGAGTAGGATGTGGAACTACTGACACACTTGAATGTGTCCTTCTTCCGGTCACCCGAGTTGAACTGGATCCTGCCAGAGACAACCCCAGGAAGTTCAGGAGTCAGGTCCTATTTCATTTGCCTCTACACAACCAGATCAGCAAATACCGATAGAGGGTATTGGCGCTTCATCGATGGCAGCCCTATTTTTTGTCATTCAACATAACTACCAAAGGATCTTTCAGACATATCATCACGTCATCCTCGAATCCTACGCTGTCACCGATAGAAAGTATGGCTCCTTCCAACTGCGTGACCCTCCGAGCTTCTCATCATTAATCATCTGCTTCAGAAAGGTTTTATCCTGTTCGATTATGGCGATCGCCCATTCCGTAGGTTGGTCATGACTGATCTTTGTCAGAACATCGCTGACCATATTCGTTATAAGGCTTGTACCGAGAACATGACAAGCAGAACCGAAAGGGATACCGCCAAGCTCCGGGACAAACATGTTTACTGCAAGGACAGAATAGAAAGTCAGACTCAGAAAACTATAGGAAAATCTAAGTGCTGAAAGACTCTTATGCGCCGAAAGGGCTATGCGCCTAAAGGGATATGCGTCCAAACAAATAAGTGGGCACAAAACACACGAATAGTACATAGACGCGTAAAGTGCAAATAGAATATGGGCGCATAACATGGCAACATGTGGGCGCATAGCACACCACAGTATTGGTGCCTGACTTCTGTAGGCGCATAATGATGCTCACAAAAAGTATGTTGCCTTAGGCGCATGCGTCCAGACAGAAGAAAAGTCTGAGCGTCGCAAATTAACGCTCGAGACTTTGTTTTTTAAAGCATGCCCTTACCCAAAATTGGGTCCTGGACTGCCGAGGACGCTGTCGTAGGAGGAGAGCCACTCGGTGCAGCCTCCTTGCCCTTTGCGGATCTCTTGGCGACCTTGGGAGATATGGTTCTTAGAGAAGAAGATGAAGAGTTTTTGAAAAGTTCTAAGTGAGGAGAATAATAAACTTTCTCTCTCCTTCAGAGCCTATTTATAGGCACAAGCCACTTCTTATGCACCCACTATCTTTATACGCCTATACGCCCATTATACAGTATGCGCCTACAACAGCCTATGCGCCCACGTGAAGAACCAGCCCCTTGCACACTATGAGACTGCCACTTGCTAACGTGGCCGACATATGAAGGATGGACCTCTTCAAATTCTACTCCGATGAATCTGTCCGTTCAGATTTCGAGAAAGATCTCAACAGTCTTATCTCTCTGACAGGCCGGCCAAACACTATGCGCCCAAGGAGAGAGCCGTGCTATGCGTCCAGTGCACCATAAGAAGACGATCCATGCTTCTTTCAAAGTATTTTGAACTCATTCAAGTATCAAAAAATTTGAAGGGGGTCTTATAGAAGCATGAAAGTTTCAGCAAATAAAGCCTTATGCGTCCAAGCCAAAAGAGGACATATGTGCCCAAGTGAAGCTCCTATGTGCACAAGTCAACCGGTGAAGCTCCTATGTGCCTATCATCCTGCGATGCTCTATGTGACCAAGCAACCCTCTGTGAAGGAGGGCGCATAGCCTGAAACAGGGCTACGCACCAAAGTCTGACTCGGTCAAAGCCATGATCAAACCGTGTACCGAAGCTCACAGCCACGTTAGTCTCCACTAGCAGTCGTGCACCGAAGCATGCGGCCACGTCAACACCACGACCAACCCAGGATATCGCAGCATGTATGCGCCTATACCCTATGTGCCCGAGGCAGGACTATGCGCCCATATAAAAACCAGTATGTTTTCCTCATGTGGGTGCGTAACATCATTCCAGCTCAAGAACGACTATAAAAAAGGGGCCTCATCCCTCTTCAAAAGACAGAATGGATAGCATTTTCAAGAGCCAAATTGCTGCACTTCTTACCAGTGAGCCGAGAGTTAGCAATTTTCTTAGGTTTTCTCCAACATTTGTAATCGGAGTGTCAACGGAGTAAAGGAGCAAGCGCTGCTCGATCTCCATCGTCCCATTCCCCAGAATTTTTTTATACTCGGGGATCCTCAGCGCAGGATCTCTCAGGCATACCCGATTTGTGGTACCTTGCGCTAATAAAGAAAAGACAACATTTTCTTCTTCTTTTTGTGCGTGTCCACAGTTTTGGCAACAATCTATCTTTTTATAGCCTAATTCGAGTTTTTGTATCAATATCTTCGACTTGTAAAAGGTTTTCGACATGTCCTTCGCTCCTTTTGGAAGCAACTCTCTAACAAACTAAATTATTCGGTCGTAACATTCTTGCGGTAAGTTAAAATTATACTTGAGGTTCAACAACCTCATCACCACCGACAGGACAGAATTAGAATCACAACCCGGATATAATGGAGTATCGGCATGACTAAACATATCATAGAAATCCTTTGCAGTAGGATTCGTATCCTCCGGATCATAACTTGGACCGGCACAAGCTGTATCAAATACCAACTCACGTGCCAAGTTTCGATACCGATATTGGAAGTGGTCTCCAAGAGTGGACTCTCCCACATCCGTATTATAGGAGGACTGATATTGTGGAACCAAAGGTTCTCCTTGAGCAGTCCACTCGTTGTAGTTCGGTACGAAACCCTTCTTGTAGAGGTGCTCTCTCACGAGATCTACCTCTCTGAATGATATATTACGACAATTGACACAAGGGTACTTTATGAGCCTTTCGTCCATGAAATAAGGTTGGCTACTGGCGTATGTAAGAAATTCTTCGACGCCTGTCTTGAAATCATCCGTCAAGCCAATCTTGCTCTCATGTCGCCGATTGTACATCTACGAACGGTCAACTAAGTATCGACACATTGTTCAAACCAATTCAGCACCACATACCATATATTAGGTAATTACAAGTATAAAATAATTTAGTACCTAATTGTAGCAACCCAAGTTAACAGTATCTGTATCGAAATCGGTATCACACCATTTCTATGAATATCGATATTGAAGTCGGTAATATCGACCATTCCTATGAGTATCGATATTGAAATCGGTATCAGACCATTAATAGGAGTATCAATATCGAAATCGGTAATATGAAAATCAGAATAGTATCGACCTTATCGAAATCGGATTCAATATCTTAATGTCAGTATCAGGTTAGTATCGACCTATCGGAATAGTATCGGCCTATCAAATTGGAATTGGATATCCTTATATCATAATCGAATATCGGATATCGAAACTGGTCTTATACCATTCCTATGAGTATCAATATCAAAATCGGTAATATCAAAATTGGGTTAGTATCAGCCTTATCGAAATCGGATTAAAAAACCCTAGCTACTACATTAATGAATTTCGGGTTAGCTATCGAAATCGGGTTAGTATCGGCCTTAACGAATTTCAAATAATTTACGAATACCAAAAACCCTAGCTACTATATTATGTCTGTATCCGTATTCGTGTCGGTGTCCAAAACCCTAGCTACTACATGTTGTCATAATTTTTATTTCTGAGAAGCATATCGTGTCCGTGTCAACAAAAATTATTAGAGAAAAAAATTAGGTCATTACCTGAGGAGTGGGGGTTGTCCTGTCGCCGGGAGGAGCCGAGGAGGGGGGCAGAGGAGGGGGCTACGAGGGGGAAAAGGGGGCGAAGAAGGGAAAGAGGGGCAGGGAGGGCAGAAGGGGGGCAGAGGGGGTCGAGGAGGGCGAAGATGGGGGCGGAGGGAGGGCAGAGAGGGGGGCATATGGAAGGAGGGGCGGAGAGGGGGTCGAGGAGGGGGTCTGAGAGAGGGGCGGAGGGGGGCAAAGGGGATGAGGGTCGCCGGAGAGGGGTCGGAGATGGGGGTCGAAGTAAAGGACGGAGATGGGGGTCGCCGGAGAGTGGTCGCCGGAGATGAGCGAGGGAGTCGAGGGAGCGAGAGGAGGGAAGTTGGGGGGAAATTAAAATTTTGGGTAAAATTTTTAGAATGCGTATGGGGGGGTTACTTTTACAGAATCTCAGTGACGAAAACGTCCGTCGCCATGGCGTTGGAAGAAAAGTAGCGACGGACTAGCGACAGATTCAGTGACATCCAACTGAATTATTGTTTACGTAATTTATCTGTCACAAGTCAGTCACAAGGATATCGCTCATTAGTGACGGATTGACTGCCATCGCTGACGTCCGTCGGTAATTAATAGTATTTTTGTAGTGCTTGAGAGTATTATCTATGGATTGAGATATAGTTGACTTGCCAGTTGAGACCTATCGTAGACAGCTTATACATATTTGAGTTGGGCTGGAGTCCACTTGATACGTAGCTGCCATGTTTACGTACCTAGTCCTACGTATTTTGGGACTTGGGCGTTACACCAAGGATCTGGAGCCACCGAGCGCCGTTCAGCGAGCAAACCCCCTTCTTCCTCTTCTTCTCCACCGCTCTCTTCTTTCCTTTCAAGCATCCCCTTCTTTGATTTTGTGTGTTGACTCTCTCTCTGTATCTAGAGAAGAGTAAACCAATGTATAAGTTTTTATTTACGATATATTATTATTATTATTATTAATGTTATCAGTATAGTATTTTAGTTTATGATTATTATTGTTATTAGTTTATTTTTATACTCATTGTTATGATTATTAAAAAATGTTATTTTGAGAATTATATATTATTCAAACTTTATGCATAGTGTAGTTGTTAGAGACATCTGTGTAATTTCAAAATTTGGGTTTTAGCCCTAAAAATCATCTTCTTTATTTTTTTTTTACATTATCAAATATATTTTTGACTAATAAAAATATAGTTCCCTACTAACAAAATTATTTTCACAAACCCAGAGTTTTTAGCCTAAACCATTTTTTGGATTTTTCAAGTATTTATCTAAAAACATATTTTTACTAGAAAAAAAGGTAGCTTTCAAATTATACAAAAATTTACTAGAAATTTCGAAGTATGTATTTATCTAAAGTATTTTAGGATAATAAAATAAAGTTTTTAAAGGATTATAAATATTTTTTTCTAAAATCATATATATTTTTTTTCTAAAATCATATATATATATATATATATATAAATATATATATATATATATATATTTTATATATATATATATATATATATATATAATATATATATAAAAAAAAATATATATATATATATATATATATATATATATATATATATATATATATATATATATATATATATATATATATCCAATTCTTTTGATTATCATGTTCTCCATTCTAAACATATGTCCTAATCTTTTGCGAAAATTGGACTTCCTTATGTCAACCCTTGCTAATTAGAATATTCTGGACTCGATAGAACAGTTTGTGCCATCATCGGAGGCCATCTTGCGTAGTTGTAACACTGAAGTTTAACTCTGTGCCATCATGATCATCGCACCACCCAGGCGCCACACCAGGCAAGATACCTAGCTATTACTGTCTATTTACTTTAGCTTACTTTAATGCATACATTTAGTTATTATTATTTATTTTTTGCAACATGAAATCATGCTTCTTAGTCATATTTGTTCGTAAGTAACTGTTTAGTCATAAATTTTATTTCTTTATTTACTCTATGCACATTTGACCAAGAAGGAAGAGATCAACTGCATCCATTGTCCTTGAAACATGTTTGCCACGACTCATGAGTCACATGTAAATCTCGGACTTGTGTATCGACTGGACGATACATATAGGACAAGCGTTAGGCTATAACTACTAATAAGATTGCGTGATAGAAGACTAGTAGTTATTAGAGTAAGGACATTGGGTGGGGAGAATACAATTTTGATGTTGATCTCCTTCCTATATATTGTAGACGCACTCGCTAATGAGGAACGATAGGTAGACTATATGTTATAGATTCGCTCGATACTGTAGAATGGTATATAGTATTTAGACTCGCTACTAAGGTGCAGTATTATTTTATCCCGACTGATTGGAGGTTATGCGACCATGCACTATTCTCGATTACATTACACATAGAGTGGTTAGATGACCTTATCAGTTAGGTATAGATACTTTTGGTTTCTATACTTACACCTAATCATGCTTGGAATAGTATTTTGTCGTGAACTAGTGTGCCACACCTTATCCTTGTTTGGTTGAAGGTGTGGTTCACTGCTTCGATGATAAAATACTGAACCTTATTGTAGTCCGCATACTATATCTGATTACAGCATGGAAAGATACTTCATTATAAATTAGGGTGCCATCTCTATCCTTGTTTATTTAGGAGGACGGTACGTTATTAAAGGTTGGAGTATTGGACCATGTTATCATCCGAATGACATGTTATTGAGTAGTTTATATTCAGTTATATGGCATGTTTTTCTGTATCCTTTTACGTCCCTCTGAGGACCAGGTGATCTCTCCATATCTGTGTGTTTTGTTGATCCTCTGCATTAATTTCAGCCAAATCATGGTCGTCTCCTTCCTATCGAAGTTGACATGCTCTTGGATCATCCATTTTGCTCGCATTCTTATTTTGCTACTTCCATCTTTTTAGTTTCATATTGGTAGTAGCTTTGTCTCCATCCAGCAACATATAAAATGACACTTCATATTTGATTATATAGAAAGCTTTATTCTTTTATTTTGTAGATTTGATTAGTTGGTCGTGATTATACTGTATTTACAGCTTACGTATATTTATTGTACGAATGGCATGTTTGCGTTTCCTGGTCCTACGTATTTTGAGATTGGGGTATTAAAATGTAAAACCCCTAAATTTCTACTATTTTTTTATTTTTTTTGTTTAAAATTTGTACTGATTTAAAATTTTGTATTGTACGTCATGTAATCGTATTGTATGTCGTGTGCGAAGGTTCGTCTTTCGTAATTGCTCGACGAATGCGACTATGTACGAGCGTACATATTTTTGAAAAACATTATTTTTATTATTTTTATAGTTTTAAAAAAATAGACAATAATTATTTCTAGCTATTATTTTCAAGTTTACGATTTTATTTATGAAAGCATTTTCATTTACAGCAGTTATTAATAATAAATAATATTCTTAGGCATACATATATTTCCTAAATATTCTGCAAGTTTATTTTAAATAAAAATGTAATTTTCGAGATTTCTTAATATTAATATTTTATTATTCGAAAAGATATTTAAAAATATTTATTATTTTCGAAATTATTATTATTGGTATTTTGAAAAATATATTTGGAAATTATTGTGGCCATTTAAATCTTGATTTAATTTTTGGATTGTTTAAATAGATTAAATTAGTAACTATATTTGAAATTTGATTTATTTTAAACTAGAGGGATATGATTTAAAATTTGATTTGTATTTGAAATTGGATTTTGATTTAAATTGGATTGTATTTAGATTGGATTTGATTTTAAATTAAATTAGGAATTATCTATCTTGGGTTTTAAATCTATTCCTAAGCCTATCCAAAGTGGGAATTCCCACATCCTATAAATAGGCAGGTACTCCTCCACATTATTCATCCACAAATTCCTTCACACAAATATTTCCTCCCCCATAAGTGCAGTGCCTCGTGTCCGTGTTCCACGTCCCAAATTCTTATTCCATCCATTACAAATAAATTTATTTTCCGTGTCGACAACTCCGACACGATTCATCTAAAACCCAATTCATACTCTAGCAATCCTAACCCTAACCCCGATCCCTCGTCTCCACTAGCACACGACCGCCACCCTTAGGTTTAGCACCGCCACAATCCCGACCATCTATCCCCGGCAACCCCGTCCCCTGCGACCGCCACCCGACACCACCACAGGGACAAACACACCACCACCGCCACCATGACCAACCAAACCCCGACCACCTGCAACACGACCCAACGCCACCACCAACAGTCGAGCACCACCGTGTGCCGACAGTCCCGACAACCGCTGCCGCCAAAATTTCCGACTACAATCACCCCGACAGAGACCCAACCACCACCGCCGCCACGGCCACTCCTAACCACAACCAAAAACCACCTAGAGGCTCTCGTAGCCACCACGACAACCACCCGCCGCCACCTTCCAAAGAGGAAGAAAAAGGAAAATAAAAAACCCTAACCCTAAGAACTCACCTCCGGCGAGCTCCGCCGTACTCTCCCTCTCCTCCGCCTGACGAGCAAGCCTCGCCGGCGCAGTCGACCGCTCGGACCTAGGTTTTTGCCAATCCCGGCCGAGATCGCGCCGCCCGAACACCTTCTCCTCCTTCCCGACTTCCTTCCTCCGCCGTCACTTCGCCAGGACCGCCGCCGCATACCGACGCCAGTGACCCAAGCCCCGACCCTCTCCGACCTTCCCCTTCTCTCCGTCGAGCCCCTCTTTCCCTCTCCGTCCAGCCCTAAAACTCGCCGACCCACCGAACTCGATCCCGACCGCTCCTTCCGCCCGACCTCCTCCGCAAACCGCCGTCACCCACCGCGCCGCCAGAACCGATCGACCGCTCGCCTCCTCCCACTTCCTCTCCTCTCCTGTCGAGCGCCGCTCTTCCGACCACACCGCCCCACTCCGCCGGAGCTCCGTCGCCTTTCTCCTCAACTCTTCCCCATCTCGATCTCAGCCTTTCCCTAAATTCTTTTTTTCCTCTTCTCTCTCCCCTTTCTCCATTTTAATGGAGAGCAGCAGCAGTCAGTCGACTGCTGCAATTGTTTTTAATTTTTATTTTATTTTGTAATTTTTTATATTATTTATTTGTTTTATTGTTTGTTGCTGTTTATTTTTGTTTAGTTGTTTATTACTTGTTTTCTTCTTTTATCATTATTATTATTATTATTATTATTATTATTATTATTAATTATGTTGTTATTTTCTTTAATTGATTCATTTTTCTTATTTTATTATTATTATTATTAGTTTGTAGGAAGAATACTGTATGGAATTAAATTATTAGTGTTGTTACTAATATAAGTATTACCATTATTATTTTTATGACAATATATCATATGTAATAGTTATATTCTTATTCTATATAGGTATAAATATCAGTATTATTATAATATTTTGCTATTTAAGTATCTATTGCTTGCAATATCTTGCAAAGCCTATAGAATTAGGGTTTTAGCCCGTATTGATTTCAAACTGGATTTTAGCCTAAACTAGATTATATTATTTTATGGTTTTGCAAAATCTATATGTTATTTTAAAAAGAACTTTGACCAAATTTATCAATCTAAAAGTATATTCATTTGGCAAATTATAGCTTGGTCTTAAAAATGCTTTTCTAGATTTCCACTATATTCTCAATAGTAAAAACATAGCTTCTATCTAAATATCATTTTTGACAAACTTAATGTTTTGCGAAGTAATTTTTATGTGTTTTTATATACTTATCTAAAATAAAAACAATTTTTACTAGTACATATTTTTCAAGGATAGTTTTCTAAAAATCGTATATATATTATTTATTTATCCTATTTTCTTTGATTTCCTCTTTTCCATAACCAATCCCATTATTCCTATTCTTTCGCCAATTTCGTACTACCATATGTCGATCCTAACTAATTCGACCCTTCTGGACCCAATGGAACTGTCCGTACCACCATCCGAGGTCACTATGCATAGTGGTTGTACCTAAGTCGCAGTTCATGCCACATTGATTATCACAGCACACCAGGCGCTCAACCAGGCAAGGCACCTTGCCATTTGCTGTTTACTTATTTTAGCTCATATTTTATGCATTATTTATTTTCTTTATACAAAACAAACTGTGATACATGGCATAACTGTTAGAACTTACTGTTCATTTATATTTCCTGCTGTGTATTATTTTTTTTACAAATTAATCCTGTTTTAAGGGACCACCTTGTGTGTTGCATTCATTGGCCTTGACACGTTGTAACACGAAGTTGTGTGTCGCATGTAGGACACGAAAGTGCGTGATTGGCTGGCCATCAGTACGTACAAGCCATGCGATAGGAATAACCGCTAATAGAGGTTGCATGCTAGTTTGACTTAGCGGTTATAGAGGTTAATGTTGTGGATACAACATAATAGGCATTGGGCGGGGAGGACAATTCCTTAGCGTATAGGCTTCGATACACTTTCCTTTGTGACCCGGACTCTCCGCTGGAGATACGGCGTTGATGACCCAAGATTACTGACGACCACTGACGATTCTGCGGAACGTCATGCTCTTACTGATGGGGCCTCTGGTGCCCAAGGGGGACTACGCCGATCCTATTTAGCCAGGGCCCATGCGTAGGAAGGATTGTTCTTAACTACATTTCACTTAGAACGGTAGGTTACCTTTAACCGTTAGGTACGAGTACTTTTGGTTTGGGTACTTGTATCTGACCGTGGCTTGGAATAATAACTTGTTGCAGATTAGTTTGTCACATCTTGTCCTTGTTTGGTTGTAGGTGCGACTTACTACTTCGATGAGAAGGTATTGAACCTTGTTGGGGTCCGGATACCATATTGGATTCATAGCATGGGAAGATACGTTATCGTGAATTAGTTTACCATCTCCTGTCCTTGTTTGGTTGGAGGGATGGTACGCTCGTTCAGTAGGTGCGTATTGGAACATGTTATAATTCGATTTGCTTATTTATTTGAGCAATATTTATTCAGTTTATATGACATAATATTATGTGTCTTGTTACGTCCCTCTGAGGACCTGGTTATCTCTCCAGGTGTGTGCTATTGTCTTTTGCAGGTGCTTTAGCTCTAGCCGTGTTCATTGCTATTTCTCGAGGATGATTGCACTTGGATCGTCTTCGCTTCGCTCGCCAAAGTCATTTCATTTTCCATGTATTTTTCTTTTACTTGTTGGTAGTGGATTTGTCTCCGCCCAACATTTTGTATCAAGACAATTCATTATCTTTATATGATGTCTTTTATTTATTTATTCTGTGTGGATGAGATTAGTTATGGTTCTACTGCATTTTACAGCTTATGTATTTATACGAGGCTTCCATATATTGGAGTATACTTCGTATGAATACAGCTGGCATGTCTACGTTCCTAGTCCTACGTATTTTGGGACTGGGGCGTTACATGTTTTTGTGGTGGTCCATACAGGTCGAGATAAATTATTTGGTTACTTTACCATACCAAGCAAGCCTGCGTATAGGATTAGAAGTCTAGGATCTCATCTGCATACTTGACCTCTTTCCTTGATTTTATCTACCGTTTGACTCATCAATTGCATCTTGCTTGCTTCCTTCCATCCCTAATCTTATTTTCCCTTCGTGCTTGCTAGAGGTTGACTATACTAATTAGATGTCCCAAACACCCTTAGCTTAATTCTTTAAGTTGGGTAGAATACCCCACGACTTGACACACCCTTGACCATTAAGGAAATACCAATAGTACTATCTAGACCATAGAGACTAGAGAAAGTTGACCCATTTGGTCAACCAAGCCTTGGTCAATAAAATCGTAGAATGATGATATAGGAATAAATAAGACTTAGATCCTTATGACTCTTAGACTATTCATATTTGTTCTTTATTTAAATATTAATCTCGTGCCTATATTTTTACTATCTAGACTAATGATGCTAATGTAGCCTAGTTTTGCAAGCTCAAATATTTATCAAGCTTGTTCATGACATATGTTATTGGAAGAATTCCTACTAACATAGCGTCTAATCAGAACCGATGCAGGATGGTCTGATCAACCGAGTGCACTTGGTTCGCTTTGGCCTATTATTCTACGTGGATGGGGACATAGTTAAGCTTGTCCTCTAGAATCCCATCCACGACTGCCTTGACAATTCCTTTGAAATTATTCGATCGTCTTTGGATCACGTATTCGTATTCGATAAATGCCTCATTCGAACTCTATATTGCTTTCGCCTTCATCAATTTTAGGAGGGTGAAGACATTATACTAGAACTTCCTCTAGCCTTCCTATCGGCTATGACCATTCTCACTCGATGTTGCTATATCTTCATCCTAAACTACTCGACCCTATCAAGACCATCTAATCGCTTAATTTAAGCAAATCTATTTCGTTCTCTTAATCGTGACCCTCATTCATTGCCCGTGACCATACCGTATTGTTTTTCTATGATCTAGATCGCAACTTCTTACGACATGATTTTGTTGAGCCTTATTGATTGTTCCCCATTGATACCCCCTTGTGTCTTCTTACCCCCTACGAATTCTTAATTTCGAGGACGAAATTCTTTTAAGTTGGGTAGGATATAAAACCCCTAAATTTCTACTATTTTTTTTATTTTTTTATTGTATAAAATTTGTACTGATTTAAAATTTTGTATTGTACGTCATGTAATCGTATTGTACGTCGTGTGCGAAGGTTCGTCTTTCGTAATTGCTCGACGAATGCGACTATGTACGAGCGTACATATTTTTGAAAAACATTATTTTTATTATTTTTATAGTTTTAAAGAAAAATAGACAATAATTGTTTGTAGCTATTATTTTCAAGTTTACGATTTTATTTATGAAAGCATTTTCGTTTACAGCAGTTATTAATAATAAATAATATTCTTAGGCATACATATATTTCCTAAACATTTTGCAAGTTTATTTTAAATAAAAATGTAATTTTCGTGATTTATTAATATTAATATTTTAATATTCAAAAAGATATTTAAAAATATTTATTATTTTCGAAATTATTATTATTGGTATTTTGAAAAATATATTTGGAAATTATTGTGGCCATTTAAATCTTGATTTAATTCTTGGATTGTTTAAATAGATTAAATTAGTAACTATATTTGAAATTTGATTTATTTTAAACTAGAGGGATATGATTTAAAATTTGATTTGTATTTGAAATTGGATTTTGATTTAAATTGGAATGTATTTACATTGGATTTGATTTTAAATTAAATTAGGAATTATCTATCTTGGGTTTTAAATATATTCCTAAGCCTATCCAAAGTGGGATTTCCCACATCCTATAAATAGGTAGGTACTCCTCCACATTATTTATCCACAAATTCCTCCACACAAATATTTCCTCCACCACAAGTGCAGTACCTCGTGTCCGTGTTCCACGTCCCAAATTCTTATTCCATCCATTACAAATACATTTATTTTCCGTGTCGACAACTCCGACACGATTCATCTAAAACCCGATTCCTACTCTAGCAATCCTAACCCTAACCCCGATCCCTCGTCTCCACCAGCACACGACCGCCACCCTTAGGTTTAGCACCGCCATAATCCCGACCATCTATCTCCAGCAACCCCGTCCCCTGCGACCGCCACCCGACACCACCACAGGGACCAACACACCACCACCGCCACCATGACCAACCAAACCCGGACTACCTGTAACACGACCCAACGCTACCACCAACAGTCGAGCACCACCGTGTGCGGACAGTCCCGACAACCGCTGCCACCAAAATTTCCGACTACAATTACCCCGACAGAGACCCAACCACCACCGCCGCCACGACCACTCCTAACCACAACCAAAAACCACCCAGAGGCTCTCGCAGCCACCACGACAACCACCCGCCGCCACCATCCAAAGAGGAAGAAAAAGGAAAATCAAAAACCCTAACCCTAAGAACTCACCTCCGGCGAGCTCCGTCGCACTCTCCCTCTCCTCCGCCTGACGAGTAAGCCTCGCCGGCGCTGTCGACCGTTCGGACCTAGGTTTTTACCTCTCCCGGCCGAGATCGCGCCGCCCGAACACCTTCTCCTCCTTCCCGACTTCCTTCCTCCGCCGTCACTTCGCCAGGACCGCCACCGCGTGCCGACGCCAGTGACCCAAGCCCCGACCCTCTCCGACCTTCCCCTTCTCTCCGTCGAGCCCCTCTTTCCCTCTCCGTCCAGCCCTAAAACCTGCCGACCCACCGCACTCGATCCTGACCGCTCCTTTCGCCCGACCTTCTCCGCAAACCGCCGTCACCCACCGCGCCGCCAGAATCGATCGACCGCTCGCCTCCTTCCACTTCCTCTCCTCTCCTGTCGAGCGCCGCCCTTCCGACCACACCGCCCCACTCCGTCGCCTTTCTCCTCAACTCTTCCCCATCTCGATCTCAGCCGTTCCCCAAATTCTTTTTTTCCTCTTCTC
The DNA here is from genome assembly GCA_029216955.1 of Iris pallida. NCBI lineage: Eukaryota > Viridiplantae > Streptophyta > Magnoliopsida > Asparagales > Iridaceae > Iris > Iris pallida. The sequence goes on from JANAVB010021101.1 coordinate 192,535, forward strand.
TCTCCCCTTTCTCCATTTTAATGGAGAGCAGCAGCAGTCAGTCGACTGCTTCAATTGTTTTTAATTTTTATTTTATTTTGTAATTTTTTTTATATTATTTATTTATTTTATTGTTTGTTGCTGTTTGTTTTTGTTTAGTTGTTTATTACTTGTTTTCTTCTTTTATCATTATCATTATCATTATTATTATTATTATTATTATTATTATTAATTATGTTGTTATTTTCTTTAATTGATTCAGTTTTATTATTTTATTATTATTATTATTAGTTTGTAGGAAGAATACTGTATGGAATTATATTATTAGTGTTGTTACTAATATAAGTATTACTATTATTATTTTTATGACAATATATCATATGTAATAGTTATATTCTTATTCACTATATAGGTATAAATATCAGTAGAATTATAATATTTTGCTATTTAAATATCTATTGCTTGCAATATCTTGCAAAGCCTGTAGAATTAGGGTTTTAGCCCGCATTGATTTCAAACTGGATTTTAGCCTAAACTAGATTATATTATTTTATGGTTTTGCAAAATCTATGTGTTATTTTAAAAAGAACTTTGACAAAATTTATTAATCTAAAAGTATATTCATTTGGCAAATTATAGCTTGGTCTTAAAAATGCTTTTCTAGATTTCCACTATATTCTCAATAGTAAAAACATAGCTTCTATCTAAATATCATTTTTGACAAACTTAAAGTTTTGCGAAGTAATTTTTATGTGTTTTTATATACTTATCTAAAATAAAAATAATTTTTACTTGTACATGTTTTTCAAGGATAGTTTTCTAAAAATCGTATATATATTACTTATTTATCCTATTTTCCTTGATTTCTTCTTTTCCATAACCAATCATATTATTCCTATTCTTTCGCCAATTTTGTACTACCATATGTCGATCCTAACTAATTCGACCCTTCTGGACCCAATGGAACTGTCCGTACCACCATCCGAGGTCACTATGAATAGTGGTTGTACCGAAGTCGCAGTTCATGCCACATTGATTATCACAGCACACCAGGCGCTCTACCAGGCAAGACACCTTGCCATTTGTTGTTTACTTATTTTAGCTTATATTTTATGCATTATTTATTTTCTTTATACAAAATAAACTGTGATACATGGCATAACTGTTAGAACTTACTGTTCATTTATATTTCCTGCTGTGTATTATTTTTCTTACAAATTAAACCTAGATTTAAGGGACTACCTTGTGTGTTGCATTCATTGGCCTTGACACGTTGTAACACGAAGTTGTGTGTCGTATGTAGGATACGAAAGTGCGTGATTGGCTGGCCACCAGTATGTACAAGCCGTGCGATAGGAATAACCGCTAATAGAGGTTGCATGCTAGTTTGACTTAGCAGTTATAGAGGTTAATGTTGTGGATACAACATAATAGGCATTGGAAGGGGAGGACAATTCCTTAGCGTATGGGCTTCGATACACTTTCCTTTGTGACCCGGACTCTCCGCTGGAGATACGGGATTGATGACCCAAGATTACTGACGGCCACTGACGATTCTGCGGAACGTCATGCTCTTACTGATGGGGCCTCTGGTGCCCAAGGGGGACTACGCCGATCCTATTTAGCCAGGGCCCATGCGTAGGAAGGATTGTTCTTAACTACATTTTACTTAGAATAGTAGGTTACCTTTATCCGTTAGGTACGAGTACTTTTGGTTTGGGTACTTGTATCTGACCGTGGCTTGGAACGATAACTTGTCGCGGATTAGTTTGTCACATCTTGTCCTTGTTTGGTTGTAGGTGTGACTTACTACTTTGATGAGAAGGTATTGAACCTTGTTGGGGTCCGAATACCATATTGGATTCATAGCATGGGAAGATACGTTACCTTGAATTAGTTTACCATCTCCTGTCCTTATTTGGTTGGGGGGATGGTACGCTCGTTCAGTAGGTACGTATTGGAACATATTATAATTCGATTTACTTATTTATTTGAGCAATATTTATTCAGTTTATATGACATGCTATTATGTGTCTTGTTACGTCCCTCTGAGGACCTGGTTATCTCTCCAGGTGTGTGCTATTGTCTTTCGCATGTGCTTTAGCTCTAGCCGTGTTCATTGCTATTTCTTGAGGATGATTGCACTTGGATCGTCTTCGCTTCGCTCGCCAAAGTCATTTCATTTTCCATGTATTTTTCCTATACTTGTTGGTAGTAGATTTGTCTCCGCCCAACATATTGTATCAAGATAATTCATTATCTTTATATGATGTCTTTTATTTATTTATTCTGTGTGGATGAGATTAGTTATGATTCTACTGTATTTTACAGCTTATTTATTTATACGAGGCTTCCATATATTGGAGTATACTTCGTATGAATACAGCTGGCATGTCTACGTTCCTAGTCCTACGTATTTTGGGACTGGGGCGTTACATAAAAATAAGGGTTTAACATCTTGATGACCTATAAGCCTACTTATGCTAAGGTTTCCATTTCAACTCTCAAATCCTTAGCTGGTTTGTCCACTGTGGATATGAATATTGTAATCAATCCATAAACTCTATGCCATACCCTTATAGGTTATCTACTGAATCTCCTTAACACCGCGAATAACAATCTACCGTTTCTGGCTATGGAAGCTATACCAAACTTATAAGAATGCCTAACTCTTCTACGCCTGCCTACTAGGTAAAGGGGAAGTTTATGCTCTACGATGCTTATTTATGCTACCTTGGCAACAACTTACCTAAGGTTCACTCTTCTAGTCATGGTTGTTAATAAGCCATTTCGAGGCTCTTCCTACTATATATAGATGCATGCCTAGCCTAACACAGCCTTATCCATTCTACACCAAATATCCTTAGGCTGGCACTATGGTACTGTTAAGACCCACACCCGGTAGGGGCACGAGTGCATGATAGCGCCCAGCCTACGCCAGTGCATCGGTGGTAGAATGTTGTCTAGGTCACTAACTACAATCTCACATAATGATATAATATACCTGTCATAGATCTCAACTCCGAATGGAGGACAATTATAATTATAAGATTGAATACTCAATCAAAATCTAAAGTACGTCAAGATATCAAAGAAGTCTAAATACTACAAAGTCTCAACATTAACAACTTCTAATACAAAATCAAAATCCAAGTCTCAAATACAAATAACAAAATCTCTATTATATTTACATGCCAAGAGTTCTAACAGTGAAACTAACACAAGCCAAAACTAGAACTAAGTCTCTCGGTAATCACTCCTATGAATCCAAACCCATAGTAGCTATCCCTTCCTCGGATCCGTAGTATATGGGACACAAATCCCAGAGTAATTATCTGAAAAATATATCCAGTCAGGATAGAACGAGCACATCTCCTATAGCAGTTCTAAATAAATGACAAAGACTATAAAATAGTTATAGCAAGTAATACTTGATGAATAAAATAAAAATGAGTAAGGAAATGAAATAGAATAATAGCTAACTAAAGTACAAGGAAAGTTAACATGGTGAATCAGAAGAAAATGGCAATAAAGATTATAAATAGAGATAACTTAACTAGAATAGATGTGATGTGAGTCTAGTAAATACAATTTGAATCTAGTAGAAAGCACTAAACCAGTGTGTTTTGAAATACCGCTTTCGATATGTAAACGATGGAGGTAAATACGGCACATCGCACGCTTGGCAAGCATGCGATAACTATCTATTCAAATTAGACTAGTAGGAGAGGTTCAAGTGTGATTGGGAATATTTACATGTCTACTCGAATATTTTTTTGCCCTGACTAGTACAAGTTAATTCATATCCCGACACATAAATTAAGTACAAGTACAACAAAAAAGTAAGTGGTACCAGTAGGTATTTCCAGTAGGTGGTTCCAGTGAGTGTTTCTAGAAGTAAGGGCCATACAAGTATAATACATGTGCTGCAAGTGAATGAATCCAGAAATATCAATATGTGTCATGACAGAGAATCAGGTAATACTATACTAGAAGATGAATTATAATAATCATTAGATAAATAAAAACTATCAGAGAATGTACTCGCCTGCGGTCCTGAGCAGTAAACAAGGATCGATGCCCAAAGTGGTGTCACACAGACCTATATATGAGATATACTGAGTTATTTGGTATTCTAGAGTAAATAATTAATTTAAATGTATAAATTGTATGCTTCTAGGCCTTTTCTAGGTCATGGAAGTCAAACAATTTTAACACTAGCCAATCTAGGTCAAAGCTAGTCAAAACTAGTCAAACTAAGTTAATTGGGTCAACTCTGGTCAACTTAGTTTGTTTAGCCTAAATCTAGGGTTTTTGGCTAAGTTAGACTATTTATTGTGCTAGTGCTAAAGTGGTATCAAGCCATATCTCGAATCTAGGTTCAAGCGTATCTAGATGCTTTATACCCTATAGTATAACTATAGGATACTTAAACAAACTTCAAATCAACTACTAACCTAGTGTATAATGCAGCCCCTCTTCACAAAATTTTAAAAATATTTTCATTATTTTATTTATTTGAATTAAATGGTAATTTATGGAATTCATAAATATTTTAATTAAATAGTTGTTATTATATTTGGCTTTAGTCATGGTTAAGTTTTGGAGTGCAAGATAACCAGAAATCATGGCACGGATAGCGTAGTGAAGTGCCTTGACTAATGTTTTAGCTATGGTAGGGAAGGATGAGCCGTAAGTGTGTCCCAACTAGGAAAACTGGGCTATATTGTGACATGACCCTATAAATAATTTAATTATCTATTATTAAAATTTATTGACTTATAGAAGGCCCAGTTGTACCAAATTAGCTCGGACTGGACCCGAATTAAACCCGAGCCCATGTATACATGTAGTACGTCCAAGGATGTCCATGTGGATGATTATTGTGTAAATGAATTAGAGTGTTTATTGTTGTGTTTAAATAAGTTTTGTTTTATGAGCGTTATATATAATATATAATTGCTATAAAAAGAATTGATATTTTATTTTAGTACATGATAACATTTTCTTAGGAATGTTCCTTTAAGATTTATTGGGGTTATCTTCTTATAAAATTATGTACAATTAGTTTTGGATTGTTACTGTATTAATGTGTAAAAATATTTATGATATGATTTTCATATATAAATAAATATCATGTATAAGTTTATTTGTATAAATAATTTCTTATTAAATATTTTGAGATCTTATTATTTAGATATATCGTAAGAACGATTGAGGAGATTTAGAGCATCTATGTCATTATATATGTGAATATATATATGTTAGCATAAGTATATATATATACATATTTTTTTAACAAAAACTCTAATTTATTGATGTATAAGGCGCAAAATGCCGAAGAATATACAAGGAAGCGCAACTCACTTCGAATGACCCCCCCCAAAAAAAAATAAGAAGCTAGTCAATGACGGAGAGCGCCCACTGAACCGGGCCAAAAACTACCAGGCCAACAGTTAAGGCAACAACATCTGGTGCCTGCCCCGGGCGATAGTACAACGATTGCTGACTTTGAGAACTTGTCTACAGACTTCTCTGTAAAGTTGTGAGACGCTGTATAGGCATCCTTTGTAGCTGTACTTGTTCCGATTCTTCCATAATACCAAAATCCCAGCGGCCGACGATCTAGTGCCTGTAGGAATTCCTCCAGTTGGCGAGGAGATCGTTGAAGCCCCCGGCCTGTTGGTGCTGCAGCCATCTGATGGAAAGGTGAGACCACAGCTGGGTTGCTAGATCACCGGAGTACAAAACGTGTTTCGCAGTTTTTACTTGAGGAGATGGGCAGCAGTGGCATCTCGATGCGAGGCTGTAGCCGATAGAATTGAGGGCATCGTCGGTTGGGAGTTTTCTACGCTGCACTCTCCAGATAAGAATGTACCATTTGTTGGAGATGGTGGGCTGCCAGTAGGGAGCGAGGAAGGGGTTAGGCTCTCTCGAGTGCCTCTCGTCACCATTCTGGCAGAAGCTAACGTGAAATTCGCCTCCGGAATTCAGGGACCACCACAGTGTTCCCGAGTCGTCGGAGGTGTTGGTGTTCATCAAGGGTTCTGCGAGGTTTCGACCGAGGATAATACGTCGTCAATTGGCTGAAGATCTGTTGTTGGCTGTAGCTGTTGTTGGAAGGGAATGTCGAAAATACCTAGCCTTAATAAATCGGGACCAGATCGAGTTCTCCGTCTGGAGCTTCTACCACAGCTTCATAGAGCAAGAATGAACAACATACGCTAGTCTGCTGAATCCCAGCCCTCCCTCGCTGGTGGGCTTGGCCATGGAGTCCTAACTGGATCAGTGTTTCCTATTTTTGCCACCGTTGTGGCCCTAAAAGAAGTTGGAGAAAAGGGTCTCAAGGGAGGATAAGACCTTCTTCGGGAGGGAGCAGACTGGCAGGGTGTATATGGGGATGGAGGAGAGGACATATTTGATTAGGATCATCTTGCCTCCCGGGGAAAGGGTAGCATTGTGCCATCCCTCAAATTTCTTTTGATTTTACTGGCTAGGCCTTCGAAGATGCCGAGTTAGATTTGCCATGTACAAGCGGACAACCGAGATAAGTGAACGGTAGATAAGCGGTAGAGAAGGAGGTCAGATTGGAGAGGGTGGTAGAGTGGCCCCTGTCGACTTTCTGATGGGTGTAGATGACGCTCTTGCCGGGGTTGACCCGATGATCGGAGCATCTGGTGTATCTCTCTAGCGTTCTGTGGACCGCCTCCACCGACCCGATGTCTCCTGCTGAGAAGATGAGGATGTTGTCAGCGTCGGCCAGATGAGTGATTAAGGGGCAGCCGGTGGTGGTATAGAAATGGTAGAATTCGGGCGAGTTGGCTAAGCTGTTGAGATTTCTGCTAAGAGCTTCATCCGCGATGATGAAGATGGTAGAGGATAGAGGGTCTCCCTACCTAACCCCGCAACTAGCTTTGAAGAAGCCGTCGTCTTGCCCGTTGATGATGGTGGAGAACTAGCAGTTGTTAATAGATCAGAAGAGAACGTCGATCCATGATTCCGAGAAGCCGAAGGCCCTAAGCACCCAAATCATGAATTGCCAGTCCAGACGGTCATAGGCTTTCTCTATGTCAAGCTTAATAGCCACATTCCCCCCTGGAAGGGAATTTCATGCACGTGATCATCTCTTGGGCTAAGAGGATGTTCTCGGTGATGTTCCTTCCTGGAAAGAAGCCGCATTGCTCTTCTGAAATAATCTTGGGGAGAAGCACAGACATATGAGTCGCAATAATCTTCGATATGATTTTATTGGTGAAGGTGCATAGGCTGATGGGATGGAAGTCTTTGAAAGTATCCGGGTTGTCTTTTTTGGGGATGAGAATAAGGTTGGCTCGAGAGATAGATTTTGGGTACCTGGTTCCTTAAAATAAGGCAATGGCGACCTCGTGGAAGTCGTGTTCGATGATGTCCCAACACCACGGAAGAATACACCGGAGAAACCGTCTGGGCCAGGGGCGCTGTGCTCGTCCAGAGCCCATACAGCGATTTTGACTTCTTCCACAGAGGGGGATAAGAAGCTGCTCGTTCTCTTGGATGCTGATCATGTTGTGGATCTTGGAAAGAAACTCCCCGTCCTTGTGGATGGTGTATTTGGACAAGAGTTTGGAGTAGAAATCAGCGGTGACCGACTGAATGCTCCGCTGGTCAGTGAGGAGTCGGCCGTTGTTATCTGCAATTTGGTGTAGGCTCAGCTGTAGTCTGCGGCCTCTAACACAGGAGTGAAAGATGCTCGAGTTTCTTTCTCCTTTAGCATCCCAAGCTAGCCTGGCTTTCTGCTTCCAGAATTTTGTTTCAATCTTCAATCGAGACTTGAGAAGAGCTCTGGTGAGATGTAGGGTAGCACGGTTCTCCAGCGACCTGTCCGTGGCGAACAGAATCTCTGCCTGAGTGACGTCATCCTCCGCCAACATAATAGCTTAGAATATGTTGCCAAAGGCGTTCCTTCTCCAAGTCGCTAGTGCTTCCTTGGTAGCTTTAAGTTTAGCTGCGACCCTAGCGAGGTGGTCGGGGTCATCGGCTGTGCTCCAAGCTGTAGCTACGATGTTTTTGAATTAGGGATGGAGGCTCCAGAAGTCCAAGAACCGAAAGGCTTTCTTGATGTGATTGCGATTACTGCTGATCTCAATGAGAAGAGGAGAGTGATCTGATTCTGTTGTATTTAGGTGAGAAAGATTAGAAATGAGACCCAAGTCAGCCCAACGATTGTTAACCAGTGCTCGGTCAAGATGAGAGTACTGACGAATGGCTCCTTCCTGCATGTTACACAAAGTGAATGCGTTTCCCGAGAAAGGGGGGGAACATAGTTGCGTTAAAAATGAAGGTGTTGAAATCTGTTATTGCTGGCAGGGGGGATGGCCCCCGGACTTTTTTTCTCTGCTAGAAATCGTGTTAAAGTCTCCAACACATATCCACGGGAGGTTGTTGAGTTGGTGGTGGGTATCTATCCGGGTGTCCCACAGCCTCTTGTGCTCGATGATGTCGCAAGTGCCATACACTACAGATAGGCGGGATCGGTGCTGTAGAATGGGGTACTCAACCCAGCAGAAAAGAGCCTGTCTGGAGTCTTGGATGGATCCAAATTTGACGTCGGCGATGAAAAAAATCCAGATGTCGTTGCACCCGACAATCGCGGAGGGGAAGCCGAGTTGAAGTTGGAATGCTTTGATTTTTTTTGGAACTTTGGGTTCTATGATGATCAAGATGTCGATCCGGTGGAGTTTCTTGAGGCTGATAAGTCTGTTCATGGTGGGTTTATTAGCAATCCTACGAACATTCCATAAAAGGATGCTAAGCATTGGGGGAAGAGGGGGAGGGGGGTTGTGGAGCTTTGCAGCCGATCTTGTGGTCATAGCATTGTCCTTTTTAATATATTTTTTTGTTATAGAATTTTTTATGGCTGTCGGTGTAGCTATAGAGGTGCCTTCTATTTTTTCGCTCTGTTTTTGGATCATGAGTTCTGAAATATCCGTCTGGGTGGTTTCTTCGGTCTCTGTTTTTTGAAGGGTGCAGAGGCGGTTGGTTAGGTCTGGGAGACCTACTTTCTTGGCTTGTTGGAATTTGTTTGTAGCATCCGCTCCGAGGATGGCCAGGATGTCCTTGGAGGTGCAGCCTTTGATCGTGGTAGGTTCTTCTGCCCCGAGGGGGGATGGGTATGTGCTGGTGGCCTCCGGCTCCGCTCTCTCTCCACCCGAGGTGTTAGCCGCTGAAGTATAATGATCTGTGATCTGCTCGCTCTTTTTTAACGGGGGAAGTACTTCTGTGAGGGAGAGAATGTCGAACGGGTTGTGGAGAAGGATGGCCGTCGAATCGTAGGGCACGATTTCTTGGTTGATTGGGGGGCTTATACTAGGGCTGGTAGAGTTCTCACTGTCGATGAGTTGGGAGTGATAGTTGGAAAGAGGAAGGATGAGGGCTGATGGTGTGGCTTGAGCTGGCATAAAGGAGTGTGTCTTACGGTGGGCTTGCTTCTTGACCTCCTGGTAGGCTTTGTAGCAAAACCTAGTGAGGTGTCCTCTCAGCTGGAAGTGCATATAGAAAATAATGTGGTTGTCATACACTAGAACCTGTGAATGCGTTCTTCCCCTGAGATCGAGCTAAACTAGCTCTGGCAGTTCTGTGGAAAGATCGAGTTCCAAGCAGATCTTTGCGTAGTTCCATTTGGAAAGGTTAGGAGTTTCTTCCGCTATGGACACTAGGGTCCCGAAAGAGCTCGCGATCCATTTGAGGGCTGTTGGTGCAAAACGAATGAGTAAAAGGTTAGGAAGGGTGATCCAAGCCGATATAATAGTCGAGTCGACTTTAAGGTTAATGTTAGGGGACCATTTGGCGATCTTGACGCTCTGGTTGCCTATGGAGGTGGAGCCTTTGGGCCACACTGTGGAGAAGTCATGATACAAGGCGAGGTGGAGGAATAAGTGTTTGGGATCTATAGGTGCGACCCTGAATGCCGAGGTGAGCCCCTATCCGGCAATGGCCTCTTGCACTAAGGCGATCTTCGGGCAACCGGACTGGAACTTCAGGATGAAGGTCTTCTCGAAGCTGTGGGAGAGGGATGAGATCTCTTCGGATGAGAAAGGGGTCCGGATAGTCTGGCCTTCGGAAGGGGCTGGGAAGTCATTGTCGGGGAGCTCAATACCCGCGATTGGGAGGGTCGGGATCGCCTGACGGTCCGGGCACAGGGCATCAGCGTATGACGACGGCTGAGAAGAAGCCGCGGCCGAGACATGAAGGTGCATCTCGTGCTTAGGGGGGAGGAAAGAGAAAGAGTGTCACTACCACATTTTTAGCTTGAGGGTATTTTGGTCATTTTATAAATTTGAATTTATTTTGATTTTTGGAGTGGTGATTTTTATTGTTGACTTTGGCTAGTCGAGACTTTGGAGACTAACCTAGATGTTAACCTAGCTATGGTGACTTGATTAGCATGGTGGGACCCTAGTCTAACTTAAGTCAACCCAAGTTAGGTCACTTAGAATCAAGTTTGAAATAGGAGGATTAATGATTAGGTTCATAGGCTTGAGACTTATGAATTAATTCCATGACTAATATAACTTGGCCCATAGCCCATTAGTGAAGCCCTAACCCTAATTCCCATGCACTATGGCCAGCCACCTAGGGCTTCCCTTATAAAATCTCTCTTCATTTGGTTCTTGCCTCTTTTGTATTGAATCAACACTTTTGAGAAGAAAGGTATGGCCATTCTTCCCCAATCCATAACTTTTCTATTTTAATTCCTTTTTTACTCTAGTTTCTTGCATTAGAGTCTAATACTCCTCTATTTTCTGATTATGGAGAGTAATCCCATCTTTTGAACAATTTGGGGATTTGAGCTAGCAAGGAGGAACACTCTATTTTGGGGCTTTTCTTGCCATTGGACAACCTATAGGTAAAATCCTTAAATTGTGCTATTATTCTTATTTTTTTGCATCCTAGCCTAGATCTAGGTGTCCCCTAGCTGTCCCTCAAATTTGGTTAGAAATTGTGTCCATTTGGTGTCCGTATCGGACACGTGTCAAAGTGTATGTGCAAGTGTTTGATCGAATGCAACTTAGGAGTAGATTTTCGTATTTTGCTAAACTAATTGCATATTCTAGTAGCCCTACACGTGTGGATTCTAAAACCCTATCTCTGAGCTTATATCGAGCTATGTCCGTGTCCAAAATGGACACGAACTTACTACATGGGGACTCGATCGGGTGTCCTGCTACCCGTGTCCGATTTCTCCAAGGACACAGCATATGATGGCACGAATTTTGATAGGTGGATAGGGGAGATGACTGACAGGTGGGGTATAAAAAGTCATCGGGTTTCGTTGTTTGGTTTGCGAGTTATCGAGGTGGCACAAATTTTGTGCTGTCCGTACATAGCCGACCTTAGGCCACTGACACAGGCCTCGTGTCTCACGAAGACACATTGTGGATACACTTCAGGGTAATAAAACCCTAAAACTAGACCCCCTCTACCTATGTGCAAGATCACGACACACTTGGTGGGACACACGTGTCCCGAGCTCACTCGACACGCGTGCACGATGCTGTCAGTGCATGCACTGTTTCAGTGTTCGTATGTTAGAATAGGTTTTGGACACATTGTGTCTAGTTCATGGACATTGGAACACACTCACGACACACTCTCACGTGACATGTTAATTACCAACCTTTTAATTTCATTATAAGTTTTTATTTTAATTCGAATTTGTAAATTTTTCCAATATTCTGATACCCAAACTGTCAACTAATTTTTTAGGGAAATCGAAACGTATTAACCTGTTTTGTGTGATAAAATTGTGATGTTTACACATCTGAGTTTAGCCTTCATATTAGATTTCATATTAGCATAGGAATTTGGGCTTTTAAATTGCATTTGAACTGATACACTGTTAGGTATACACTGTTCCTGAGAATTTCAAGGCTGTTAATATGTGCATTATTTTTCCTGAGAATTCCCAAGCTGTCATATGTTTACCAAATTTTGGTTGGTTCAATTTCAATATGGGTACACCTGTTTATAGCTGATTTTAAGTTGCAATAGGATTCATGGTTGTATTGGTAATTTGATTTTCGATTTCAGTTGAGATATCAATTTGTAAACTGTTTTGAAATTTGAGAACACTTGTAGATTGTCACATGTACACTGACACCCACACACACTCTCATACATTGATAACATGCTACACACATATACACCCTGTTTCCTGGAACCTATGTTGATCTACTTAAACACACACCCTCACACATTGATGCTATTGACACACAGAAACCTATGTTGTGATGCTCTACACTCACTCACTCACCCATGTCACACACACATTACACATGAAATAACTGAGAACATTGACACTGATTTTGTGTACACTGTTAACACACCCATCTACACACTATGCAAAATCTGAGAATGGACACTGTCATGTATGCACATTGACACACATCTACCTATACACACACACACAAAAGCTGTAACCTGAAAACAACCAACCTATACACTGTCACTCACACACTGATATGCCACACACACATCTATGCACTGTTAAGTACTCCAAAAACCTGAGAACACTCACACTCACACACACACTACTGCTACCACATGACACACACACACACATATGCATGACATTCTATACCTCTCTATACGTATATGTATACATATATAATATATAACTTTGTGTGATAAATGTAATGTAATATAGATATATTTATATTGTCCATATGATTTTAGTGTAAATATATGTGGAAATTTGATATGTGCATATGGCATATAGCCTATGTAGGCCGATAGGTATATGGAATTTATACAAATGAGTTTTGTGTGTTATTAGACTTGTGTGACTTGTGAATGATTTGTGCTTGCTAGGATAGACTGGTTAGGCTTAGTGAGACTTGTTTGGGTTAGGTTTGACCTAGTTGACCTAGTTTGACTAGAGTAGTTGACTAGAGTTGACGAAAGGTTGACTTTAGCCTAGATTGATCTAAACATCATGTACAATGCATCATAGCAGTTTATTTTACCAATTTGGATATGTTGTGACTTTTACTGTTCTGAATAGGAGCCAGACACCACTCCTCAGGCAGTATTTCATTCAGATACTCAGGATATCAGGCGAGTACATTCTTTGACCGTTTTATACTTGATAAGATTTACATTTACGCTCTAGATTACTTTACTTAATGCTGCCACGTTGTTAACACAGGTTGGTACTATATGGATCCCTTCATGAGATGTTATCCACCTCGGAAGGATCGGGTTACAGTATGTCATGTGCGTTTCACTTTCATAATGTACTCCGGTGCTTTCACCATTCATGTACACTCTCGTGATTTATGTACTCGCATGTTCACGGAGACCCATGTATATAATGATGTGTACCCTATTATGCGCCTTCATGTGATATCATATGCAATAACATAACCTGTCTGGATCCTTGTGCATTGATTGGGGTACGGAAGAGTATAAATGGTCATGTGAACAATTCCAAAGTAGTATACTCATGTGCAAACTTTTAGATTACTCATGTACAAATTTAAGCCGTTCACATGTTCATCTTGTACTCTAAATTACTATCACTGTTAGTTCTCTACTTATATTATCTATTTACATTACAGTTCTCTCTCTTTTACTCATGTGTATTCTGCAGCGTTTCATGTATCTTACTCTATTGCATATTTATATATCTTGTCATATTATGAACTGCGTGAGATGTACTGTGCTCGCTCCTGTCCTGACTGGACCTATTGAAATATAATAAATGATATTGAGGAGTTCTGTCCCACTTATTACGGAGCAGGCCTAGATGACACATGTGAGCTGGACACTCAGGACGACCCAGCACTTGTAGAGGACATTACCCAGTAGTCTAGCCTAGTTAGCTAGACAGTATCTTATTTATCATTATGCCATGTTGGATACACTTGTACTTATTGGGGATTTGTTATTCTGGATTTGTGGAGTTGTTATCTTAGACATTTAGCTATCTCTCTTATCTTGTATTTATCATCTGTGAATTTTGTTGATCATCTATCTATCTTATCGTACTTTCTTCCTTAGTTGTGATTGAGACTGTATTTCTGTATTGTCACCTCCATTCGGAGTGTATATACTGTACAGGTACCTTATAATTGTTAGATATATGTAACCTAGGACAGCGTTCTACTGCCGATACTGTGGTGTAGGCTGGACGTAACCACTTCTCGTGTCCCTACACTGGGTGCGGGTCGTGACACATTTTTAATGGTGGCCCATGCAGGTCCTAATTAGAAATACAGTAGTATTCAAACTAGAGTATCACGACAGCCTGCAGTAGGATTAGGATATTTTTGAAGGTACTCAATCACATTAGGAAAACTCTTAAGCATATTCCTTTTATCTAAATTTGCTGTTTATTGTCTCCCCTTGAATATAAACTGTCCTCCTTTGCTATTTTGACTCATTTTCTGAAATTGTTTTCATGTTTGATCTGTCTCTATGATGGTCGAGACTAGATCAGATCGCCCAGGGCAGGGGGACACTGATGAGAGGTCTGTCACTTCTCGTCTTTAGCAGTGAGCCCCCGGTACCATAGCCCCGGTCATGCCAGCTGGGGTGGGTGTTTCAGCTGCATTCAGAGGAGCCCATCCAACAGTAGTCCGCAGGAAGAGTCCGGTGATTCTAGAGATGCTCCAGCAGTAATAGCCACCTTTAGGGATTGTTGACGCGTCTATCTGTTCACTTTCTTTCAGCAGTTCATGGAGGCCCAGCTGGCCCAACAGCAGCGTCAGACTGTAGAGTTTAGTCGGGGTATCGACCTGGCCCTGAAGACAGTTGAGAGGGCAGCAGCTCAGCCTGCGACAGTTTAGCAGCCGCATCCGTCGAGGGAGAAGGGCATCCAAGACTTCAAGAAGATGCACCCGAGGGACTCCAGGGGAACAAAGGGCATTCTGTATGCTGATGAGTGGATTGAGCATATGGAAAAGATTTTCAGACTGGCAGAGATCCCAGCGAGGCTACAGATCGAGGCGGCGACCAGTATGATACAAGATTTGGCCCGCACCTGGTACCAGACCGACCGAAGGGTTGGTACAGATGGGAAGACTTGGGCAGCCTTCAAGAAGCTGTTCAAGGAGAAGTTTTTCCCAGACGCAGCGCTTGGTGCCCTCGAGACTCAATTCGAGGCTTTAGTACATGGCAGTCAGTTTGTTGAGGAGTATGTTGGAGAGTTCTGCCGTCTGGACAGGTTTCTCGAGGGTTCATCCGAGGCGACGAAGGCCCGGAGGTTCAGAAAGGGACTGCTCAAGGAGGTGAAGTCCTATACCAAGAGTGCCCGAAGCGCCACTTTTCAGGAGATCTTGGTGGGTGCTTTAGCAGCAGAGGATGATCTTGAGCTGAGGCTCAAGAGGGGACGAGACACCCAAGGAGCCAGTGGTAGCGGAGGACAGGCCAAGAGGCCACACTTTCAGCCGCAGCATCAGCATCAGCATCAACAGCAGCAGAGGCAGTTCCAGGGTCAGGGCCGTGCACCTTTCCTGCAAGTACAACAGCAACCGAGGGTTCAGCCGCAGGCACCGAGGCAGCAGCCTGTCAGTTGTGGTTTCTGTAAGAAAGTAGGGAATAGGTAAAATAATTGCAGGAAGAGGCTAGGGAGGTGCCTACTCTGTGGTTCAGCAGAGCACCAGTTGAGGGAGTGACCTCTATATTCGGGACGAGCAGCTCAGGAAGCGGGGGCCAGAGCCCCAACAGTTTAGCAGAAGGGACCGCTGACGACTCAGCAACAGTGGTTCGTGTAGCACCAGCAACAGGCCAGGGAAGGCCAGCAGGGGAGAGCTTTCTCCATGGCGGCCGAGGGTGCAGACGCTATTGTGGAGCTGATCGCATGTTTTGTTCTACTCGACTCCATTCAAGCTTTCGCCTTATTTGATTTTGGAGCTTCCCACAGTTTTGTGTCTGTATCATTTGCTGTTAGACACTGCCTAGTATCTGAACCATTGCCTAGGCCCTGCAAGATCATGACCGGGGGTGGTATTATCCTCGTGAGTGATGTTTGCAGAGGGCGGAGTATTTTTTTGGGAGGCCAAGTGTTGGAGGTGAGTCTGCTCGTAATGCCACTACCGAACTACGATATCGTTTAGGTATGGATTGGTTGAGCAGGCACCACGCAAGCATAGATTGCCATGGGGTTGAGTTTTGTTTGGAGCGCTAGGAGAGCCAGAGTTTGAGTTCATCCGACGGTAGGCGGAGCAGAGCAGCGGGCTTTTCTGCGGAGTTTCAGTCGAGGAGCAGGCGGTTCCACATCCTTTGATTGCAGATTTTATGGACGTCTTTCCTGAGGAGTTGCCAGGACTTCTACCGGACAGGGATATTGAGTTTTCGATAGACTTGGTTTTCGGTACGGAATCGATTTTTCAGCATGTCTATCGAGTGAACAACAATGTGTTGGTGGAATTGAAGAAGTATGTGGATGAGCTGCAGGACAAGGTCTTCATCCGATCGAGTTCTTCATCTTGGGGTGCTCCAGTACTCTTTGTACCCGAGAAGGATGGGTCAGTATGGATGTGTATCGACTACAGGGCACTCAACAACCTTACGATCAAGAATAGATACCCACTGCCACAGATTGATGGTCTCTTTGATCAGTTGAGCGGAGCTCGGGTTTTCTCGAAGATTGAACTGAGGTCAGGTTATCATTAGGTAAAGGTGAAGAAGGAGGATATCCCGAAGACCGCCTTCAGGACGCGGTATGGACAGTTTGAGTTCTTGGTTATACTGTTTGGGCTGACCAACGCCGCTGCAGTATTTATGAACTGGATGAACAAGGTGTTCCACCAGTACTAGGACAAGTTCGTGGTGGTGTTCATCGATGATATCCTGGTGTATTCGAAGACCGAGGAGGAGTACTTGAGAGTAGTTCTGGAGACACTCAGGAGGGAAAGGCTTTAAGGCAAGCTCTCGAAGTACGAGTTCTTTCTGAACAGAGTTGACTTCTTGGGTCATGTGGTGACTGGAGATGGGATCTTAGTGGACCCGAAGAAGATAACGACAGTTGAGGCTTGGTCGGCACCGAGTTCAGTAGCAGTGATCAGGAGCTTCTTGCGACTGGCAGTGTAAAACCCCTAAATTTCTACTATATTTTTATTATATCAATTTTGGTACTGATTTAAAATTTTTGTACAGTATGTCACGTAGTCGTATTGTACGTCGTATGCAAAATTTTCGTTTGCTCGACGAGTACGAATATGTGCGAGCGCACATATTTTATAAAAACATTCGCTTTTCTATTTTAATATACACTTTCAAAATTATATAATTATTATTCTTGCTATAAAAAGCCTTTTGTTTCTAAAAAGTTATTAATAATATTTTGTATACTAGAAAAGTCTAATTATGTAAAAAAAATATTTTTGCATACTTATATTTCGTAATTGTTTATTGGTTTATTTTAAATAAAAATGTAATTTTCTAGATTTATTAATATTAATATTTTATTATTCGAAAAGATATTTAAAAATATTTATAAATTTCAAAATTATTATTATTGGTATTTAAAAAATATTTTTGGAAGTTATTGTGGCCATTTAAATCTTGATTTGATTTTTTAAAATTTTTTAAATAGTTAAATAATTGAGATTTGAATTATTGATTTGATTTTAATCCAAGAATTTAATTAGATACAAATTTGATTTGTATTTGGAATTGGACTTTGATTTAAATTAGATTGTATTTAGATTGGATTTGTTTTAAATTAAATTACGAATTATCTATTTTGGGTTTTAAAATTTTCCTAATCCTATCCAAATTGGGAATTCCTACATCCTATAAATAGGCAGGTACTCCTCCAACTTTTCATTATTCATCCACAAAATTTTTCCACCACAAGTGTAGTGCCTCGTGTCCGTGTCCAGATTCTTATTCCAGTTCTTTTACAATTATATTATTTTCGTGTCGGATACACCCCGACATCGTCAAATACCTATCCCTAAACCCTATCCTAATCCCCGTCGGCATCAACCAGACATCCTTCACCCTCTGCCAATCCCCGACACCTACGCCACCACCGTACTGAACCCAGCACCCCACCACGTCCGGCCACCAGCAAACAACGCCAACAGCCCATCACCACCACAGAAGCCATCAACACCGTCACCACCGCCGTCGTCCGAAATACTGAACCCCTGCCACCATCCCGATCCACCTTCAACCTCATCACCGACATCCCCGCTACGGCCAACACACTGCTGGCCTAGCCCACCAACCACCGACACCACCGCACCATCAGGAACTACTCAACCTTCTCCAACCAGGACACCCCATTGCCGCCCCGTCTCTATCACCATCTCACCGGAAATTTTTACCACCCTGGCCGCCACCCGAAATCCCAAAGAAATTGGCAAACCCCGACAAAACCCAAAATTTAATTAAACCCTAAACTCACCCGTGCGACGTCGTAGCTTCGGCACGACCGTCGCGAACCTCGCCGCTGCACCACGGCGGAGAACCCTATTTTCTCCGCCATCGCCGGCGTGCGCCGCGCCTGCAACTCGCCAGACCACCGAGCCTCCGGCACCCCGACAGCCTCGGGCGACGTCCTCTCTGCCGCACCTCGCTTAGAGCCGCCCCGCTCCACCGTGAGCGCCGGCCTCATCCTCCGCCTCCGGCGCGCCCAAACCCCCTCTCCGACTTCCTCCGCGGCCAGCGCCTGGACGCGCTAAGCCCGGCGACGAACTCCCCGACCACTGCCTGTGGAACCGCAGCTCCGCCTCACCCGGCCCTTTGCGCCCGACTTGTCCTCACCTCCAACGCCTGAGACCGTCGACCGACCGTCCAGCTCCTCGCCCTCCGCCCGGAAACCCGTGCGCGCAACCCTCTCCGGCCGCCGCCTCCATAAGACCGCCGTTCCCCTCTCCTTCCTCTTGCTCACCCCCTCCCGCTCCTCACCATCTCCCTCTCTCGCTCCCTCTCTTAGCTTCTCTCTTCTCCTCTATCTCACTCTCTCTTTCTATCCTTAAATTTTTTTTACTTTTTTTGAACTGATGGTTCTCCTCGAAAGAGGAGAACCGACTCTTATCACTTTACATTTTTTTAGCTTTGCTCAAGTGTTATTAAGAAGACAGAGCATTAGTTTCGATTTTTATTTTATTTTTATTGTTAATTATTGATATTATCACTATCATAATCCTTATTAGCATATTTAATTTCACTGTTGCTTATTACTATTATAGTTATTATTATTATTATTTTATTTTATTTTATCATTGTTGTTGATTGTTGTTTGGGTTGTTGTCCTCAAGAGAAGGAAACAGCAGGTAGCTGGAGTATTGTTTTAAAACTTTATTTTTCCTTTTTTTTGCGTATTTTAAACAACAGCAGAGCTCTCTGCTGATGATAGTATTATTACCAGTATATTTTTGATTCCTTTGCTTTCTCCTTCCTTTTGACATTATGCTAATATTTTATTATTATTATTATTATTATTATTATTTTTCATTATTAGTATTATTAATAGAGAATAAATAAAGTAATTATTGTGTATACATAAATGTTGTTTTTTTGCTAATTGTTACCATTAGTTTTTGAATAAGTTATTTGTATTTCACACATAGTCGATATTTTACAATTAATTTTACAAAAGTTATTAGAGGGCTTGGCCTATACTTATTCTCAAATTATTTTTAGAAGCCTAAAATAATTCTATTGTTATGAACTTGGAGTTTTGCCTATAAACGATTTTGATAAAATATAGTTTCAAGTATTATAAATTATTTTTCTAAAATCATATAATTATTATTATTCTTTTTCTTTTGCATCTCCTCCTCCCATAACCAATCTTCCTATTCCCTCGTCCATTTCAAGCCAACCTTATGTCCACCCCAACTAAATTGACCGTTCTGGACCCGATGCATCGGTCTGTACCACCAAAAGAGGTCTCCTTGTGTAGTGATTTCACCAAAATTGTAGATCGTACCACATTGATTATCGCAGCACACCAGGCGCTCTACCAGACAAGACACCTTGCCATTAGCTGTTTAATTATTGTAGCTCATATTTTATGCATTACTTATTTTCTTTATGCAAAATAAACTGTGATACATGGCATAACTGTTCATTTATATTTCCTGCTGTGTATTATTTTTCTTACAAATTAAACCTAGATTTAAGGGACCACCATGTGTGTTGCATTCATTGGCCTTGACACGTGGTAACACGAAGTTGTGTGTCACATGTAGAATACGAAAGTACGTGATTGGCTGGCCACCAGTACGTACAAGCCGTACGATAGGAATAACCGCTAATAGAGGTTGCATGCTAGTTTGACTTAGCGGTTATAGTGGTTTGTGTTGTGGATACAACACAGTAGACATTGGACGGGGAGGACAATTCCTTAGCGTATGGGCTTCGATGTACTTCCCTTGTGACCCGGACTCTCCGCTGGAGATACAGGGTTGATGACCCATGCTCTTCCTGCTGGGGCCTCTGGTGCCTAAGAGGGGACTATGCCGATCCTATTCAGCCAGGGTCCATGCGTAGGAAGGATTGTTCTTAACAATATTTCACTTAGAATGGTAGGCTACCCTATCCGTTAGGTACGAGTACTTTTGGTTTGGGTACTTGTATCTGACCGTGGCTTGAAACAATAACTTGTCGCGGATTGGTTCATCACATCTTGTCCTGTTTGGTTGTAGGTGTGACTTACTACTTCGATGAGAAGGTATTGAACCTTGTTGGGGTCCGGATACCATATCGGATTCTTAGCATGGAAAGATACGTCGCCATGAATTAGTTTACCCTCTCCTGTCCTTGTTTGGTTGGGGGGATGGTACGCTCGTTCAGTAGGTGCGTATTGGAAGGTGTTATAAATTCGATTGACTTATTTATTGAGCAATATTTATTCAGTTTATATGGCATGCTATGATGTGTCTTGTTACGTCCCTCTGAGGACCTGGTTGTCTTGCCAGGTGTGTGCTATTGTCTTTCGCAGGTGTTCTAGCTCTAGCTGTGATCTTCGCTATTTCATCGAGGATGATAGCATTTGGATCATTTTCGCTTCGCTCGCCAAAGTTATTCTTTCTCATGTATTTTTCCTTATTTTATTGGTAGTGGATTTGTCTCCGCCCAACATATTGTATCAAGACAAATTTATAGTTGATTATATAATATCTTTTATTCTTGTGGATGAGATTAGTTATGGTTCTACTGTATTTTACAGCTTATGTATTTATACGAGGCTTCCATATATTGGAGTATACTTCGTATGAATACAGCTGGCATGTCTACGTTCCTAGTCCTAGTATTTTGGGACTGGGGCGTTACATGTTTTTGTGGTGGCCCATGCAGTTCAAGATAAATTGTTTGGTTACTTTACCGTACCAAGCAAACCTACGTATAGGATTAGAAGTTTAGGATCTCATCCACATACTTGACCTCTTCCTTGATTTTATCTACCGTTTGACTCATCAATTGCATCTTGCTTGCTTCCTTCCATCCCTATTCTTATCTTCCCTTCGTGCTTGCTAGAGATTGACCCTACTAGTTAGATGTCCCAAACACCCTTAGCTTAATTCTATTAAGTTGGGTAGAATACCCCCACACACCCTTGACCATTAAGGGAATACAAATGGTATTACCTATACCATAGAGACTAGAGAATTTAACCCATTTGGTCAACCAAGCCTTGGTCAATAAAACCGTAGAATGACGGTATAGGAATAAACAAGACTTAGATCCTTTTGACTCTTAGACTATTCATATTTATTCTTATTTCAATCTTAGTCTCGTGCCTATATTTTTACTATTTAGACTAATGATGCTAATATAGCCTAGTTTTTACAAGCTCAATCTTTATCAAGCTTGTTCATGACATATGTTATTGGAGGAATTCCCACTAACATAGTGTCTAATCAGAACCGGTGCATGATGGTCTGATCAACCGAGTGCAGTTTGGTTCGCTTTTATTTATCGTTCTACGTGGATGGGGACATAGCTAAACTTGTCCTCTAGAGTCCCATCCACGACTGCCTTGACAATTCTTTTGAAATTATTCGATCGTCTTTGAATCACGTATTCGTATTCGATAACGCCTCCTTCGAACTATATATTGCTTTCATCTTCACCTATTTTAGGAGGACGGAAGCGTTGTGCTAGAAATTCCTCTAGCTATCCTATCACCTAATGACCATTATCACTCGATGTTGCCATATCTTTGTCTTGAACTACTCGACTTTTCTCTCGACCCTAATTCTACCATTTGACTTTCTAATCACTTGAATTTAAGGTGATTACAATTGTCTCTCAATCGTATCCTCAACCTAGACTACGACCATATAAACTTCGAACGCTTCTATATACGCCCTTGTCCTCATACCCCCTACTAATTCTTAATTTCGAGGACGAAATTCTATTAAGTTGGGTAGGATGTAAAACCCCTAAATTTCTACTATATTTTTATTATATCAATTTTGGTACTGATTTAAAATTTTTGTACTGTATGTCACGTAGTCGTATTGTACGTCGTATGCAAAATTTTCGTTTGCTCGACGAGTACGAATATGTGCGAGCGTACATATTTTATAAAAATATTCTCTTTTCTATTTTAATATACACTTTCAAAATTATATAATTATTATTCTTGCTATAAAAAGCCTTTTGTTTCTAAAAAGTTATTAATAATATTTTGTATACTAGAAAAGTCTAATTATGTAAAAAAAATATTTTTGCATACTTATATTTCGTAATTGTTTATTGGTTTATTTTAAATAAAAATGTAATTTTCTAGATTTATTAATATTAATATTTTATTATTCGAAAAGATATTTAAAAATATTTATAAATTTCGAAATTATTATTATTGGTATTTGAAAAATATTTTTGGAAGTTATTGTGGCCATTTAAATCTTGATTTGGATTTTTGAAATTTTTTAAATAGTTAAATAATTGAGATTTGAATTATTGATTTGATTTTAAACCAAGAATTTAATTAGATACAAATTTGATTTGTATTTGGAATTGGACTTTGATTTAAATTAGATTGTATTTAGATTGGATTTATTTTAAATTAAATTGCGAATTATCTATTTTGGGTTTTAAAATTTTCCTAATCCTATCCAAATTGGAAATTCCCACATCCTATAAATAGGCAGGTACTCCTCCAACTTTTCATTATTCATCCACAAAATTTTTCCACCACAAGTGCAGTGCCTCGTGTTCGTGTCCAGATTCTTATTCCAGTTCTTTTACAATTACATTATTTTCGTGTCGGACACACCCCGACATCGTCAAATACCTATCCCTAAACCCTATTATAATCCCCGTCGGCATCAACCAGTCATCCTTCACCCTCTGCCAATTCCCGACACCTATGCCACCACCTTACTGAACCCAGCACCCCACCACGTCCGGCCACCAGCAAACAACGCCAACAGCCCATCACCACCACAGAAGCCATCAACACCGTCACCACCGCCGTCGTCCGAAATACTGAACCCCCGCCACCATCCCGATCCACCTTCAACCTCATCACCGACATCCCCGCTACGGCCAACACACTGCCGGCCTAGCCCACCAACCACCGACACCACCGTACCATCAGGAACTACTCAACCTTCTCCAACCAGGACACCCCATGGCCGCCCCGTCTCTGTCACCACCTCACCGGAAATTTTTACCACCCTGGCCGCCACCCGAAATCTCAGAGAAATTGGCAAACCCCGACAAAACCCAAAATTTAATTAAACCCTAAACTCACCCGTGCGCCGTCGTAGCTTCGGCACGACCGCCGCGAACCTCGCCGCTGCACCACGGCAGAGAACCCTATTTTCTCCGCCATCGCCGACGTGCGCCGCGCCTGCAACTCGCCAGACCACCGTGCCTCCGGCACCCCGACAGCCTTGGGCGACGTCCTCTCCGCCGCACCTCGCTTAGAGCCGCCCCGCTCCACCGTGAGTGCCGGCCTCATCCTCCGCCTCCGGCGTGCCCAAACCCCCTCTCCGACTTCCTCCGCGGCCAGCGCCTGGACGCGCTAAGACCGGCGACGAACTCTCCGACCACCGCCTGTGGAACCCCAGCTCCGCCTCACCCGGCCCTCTGCGCCCGACTTGTCCTCACCTCCACCGCTTGAGACCGCCGACCGACCGTCCAGCTCCTCGCCCTCCACCCGGAAACCCGCGCGCGCAACCCTCTCCGGCCGCCGCCTCCGTAAGACCGCCGTTCCCCTCTCCTTCCTCTTGCTCACCCCCTCCCGCTCCTCACCATCTCCCTCTCTCGCTCCCTCTCTTAGCTTCTCTCTTCTCCTCTCTCTCACTCTCTCTTTCTATCCTTAAATTTTTTTTTACTTTTTTTGAACGGATGGTTCTCCTCGAAAGAGGAGAACCGCCTCTTATCACTTTATATTTTTTAGCTTTGCTCAAGTCTTCCTAAGAAGACAGAGAATCAATTTCGATTTTTATTTTATTTTTATTGTTAATTATTGATATTATCACTATCATAATCCTCATTAGCATATTTAATTTCATTGTTGCTTATTAATATTATAGTTATTATTATTATTATTTTATTTTATTTTATCATTGTTGTTGATTGTTGTTTGGGTTGTTGTCCTCAAGAGGAGGAAACAGCAGGTAGCTGGAGTATTGTTTTAAAACTTTATTTTTCCTATTTTTTTTTACGTATTTTAAACAACAACAGAGCTCTCTGCTGATGATAGTATTATTACCAGTATATTTTTGATTCCTTTGCTTTCTCCTTCCTTTTGACATTATGCTAATATTTTATTATTATTATTATTATTATTTTTCATTATTAGTATTATTAATAGAGAATAAATAAAGTAATTATTGTGTATACATAAATGTTATTTTTTTGCTAATTGTTACCATTAGTTTTTGAATAAGTTATTTGTATTTCACACATAGTCGATATTTTACAATTAATTTTACAAAAGTTATTCGAGGGCTTGGCCTATAATTATTCTCAAATTATTTTTAGAAGCCTAAAATAATTCTATTGTTATGAACTTGGAGTTTTGCCTATAAACGATTTTGATAAAATATAGTTTCAAGTATTATAAATTATTTTTCTAAAATCATATAATTATTATTATTCTTTTTCTTTTGCATCTCCTTCTCCCATAACCAATCTTCCTATTCCCTCGTCCATGTCAAGCCAACCTTATGTCCACCCTAACTAAATTGACCGTTCTGGACCCGATGCACCGGTCTGTACCACCAAAAGAGGTCTCCTTGTGTAGTGATTTTACCAAAATTGTAGATCGTGCCACATTGATTATCGCAGCACACCAGGCGCTCTACCAGGCAAGACACCTTGCCATTAGCTGTTTAATTATTGTAGCTCATATTTCATGCATTACTTATTTTCTTTATGCAAAATAAACTGTGATACATGGCATAACTGTTCATTTATATTTTCTGCTGTGTATTATTCTTCTTACAAATTAAACCTAGATTTAAGGGACCACCTTGTGTGTTGCATTCATTGGCCTTGACACGTGGTAACACGAAGTTGTGTGTCGCATGTAGAACACGGAAGTGCGTGATTGGCTGGCCACCAGTACGTACAAGCCGTGCGATAGGAATAACAGCTAATAGAGGTTGCATGCTAGTTTGACTTAGCGGTTATAGTAGTTTTTGTTGTGGATACAACACAGTAGGCATTGGGCGGGGAGGACAATTCCTTAGCGTATGGGCTTCGATGCACTTCCCTTGTGACCCGGACTCTCCGTTGGAGATACGGGGTTGATGACCCATGCTCTTCCTGTTGGGGCCTCTGGTGCCCAAGAGGGGACTATGCCGATCCTATTCAGCCAGGGTCCATGCGTAGGAAGGATTGTTCTTAACAATATTTTACTTAGAATGGTAGGCTACCCTATCCGTTAGGTACGAGTACTTTTGGTTTGGGTACTTGTATCTGACCGTGGCTTGGAACAATAACTTGTCGCAGATTAGTTCGTCACATCTTGTCCTTGTTTGGTTGTAGGTGTGACTTACTACTTCGATGAGAAGGTATTGAACCTTGTTGGGGTCCAGATACCATATCAGATTCTTAGCATGGATAGATACGTCGCCGTGAATTAGTTTACCATCTCCTGTCCTTGTTTGGTTGGGGGGATGGTACGCTCGTTCAGTAGGTGCGTATTGGAACATGTTATAAATTCGATTGACTTATTTATTGAGCAATATTTATTCAGTTTATATGGCATGCTATGATGTGTCTTGTTACGTCCCTCTGAGGACCTGGTTGTCTTGCCAGGTGTGTGCTATTGTCTTTCGCAGGTGTTCTAGCTCTAGCTGTGATCTTCGCTATTTCATCGAGGATGATAGCATTTGGATCGTCTTCGCTTCGCTCGCCAAAGTTATTCTTTCTCATGTATTTTTCCTTATTTTGTTGGTAGTGGATTTGTCTCCGCCCAACATATTGTATCAAGACAAATTCATAGTTGATTATATAATATCTTTTATTCTTGTGGATGAGATTAGTTATGGTTCTACTGTATTTTACAGCTTATGTATTTGTACGAGGTTTCCATATATTGGAGTATACTTCGTATGCATACAGCTGGCATTTCTACGTTCCTAGTCCTACGTATTTTGGGACTGGAGCGTTACAGGCAGGCTATTACAGGAGGTTCGTGCAGGATTTCTTTCGAATTGCAGAGCCGTTGACTAGGCTGACCCGGAAGGATGCAAAGTTTGTTTGGCCAGAGGAGTGTCAGGTCGCTTTTGATGAGTTGAAGAAGCGGTTGACGACAGCTCCAATTTTGACTTTGTCATCAGGATTAGGAGGGTTCACTATCTACAGTGACGCATCGGGGAAGGGTTTAGGTTATGTCTTACAGCAGCATGGGAAGGTGATTGCCTATGCTTTCAGGCAGTTACATCTCCATGAGAAGAACTACCCTACCCAAGACTTGGAGTTGGCAGCAGTGATATTTGCTTTGAAGTTGTGGAAACACTACTTATATGGAGAGAGATGGAGATCTTCACATATCATAAGAGCTTGAAGTATGTGTTTACACAGAAGGAGCTCAATATGAGGCAGTGCAGGTGGTTAGAGCTGATGAAGGACTTCAACATCTCACTACAGTACCACCCAGAAAAGGCCAACGTGGTTGTCGATGCCTTGAGTAGGTATCCGACAACCATATGTTTGACTATGGATTGTCATTTGCTAGTAGATTTGGAGAGCCTAGGATTTAGGTGATTATTCCAGGAGTTCAAATACAAATGTGGGGCCTTCAAATTAGGTCGAACTTGATGGAGAGGACCAAGTCAACGTAGTTCGAGGATGTTGCTCTGCGGTGTATCCAAGAGCAGGTTCGAACAGGGCTGGTGGATGACGAGTTTACTCTTACAGAGGATGGTACTTTGAGGCATAATTCTAGGCTGTGTGTTCCAATGGAGAGCTCACGGAGCAGGTCATGCAGGAGGCCCACCGATCTCAGTACTCTATACATCCTGGTGCCAACAAGATGTACAGGGATCTGAGGGAGCACGTCTGGTGGTATGGGATGAAGTGGGAGGTAAGTCGCTTCGTAGCCAGGTACTTGGTCTGTCAGCAGGTCTAGACAGAGAGGCAGAGGACAGGAGGTTTGTTGCAGCCATTGCCCATTCCAGAGTGGAAGTGGGAGCATATCACGATAGATTTTGTCTGGATTGCCCCGTACACCAGGAGGGAAAGACGCAATTTGGGTCATCGTAGACAGATTGACCAAATCGGCCTACTTTTTTCCATTTAAGGTGGGTACGTCTACTGAGAGGCTTGTAGTGATGTACATGCAGCAGATTGTCAAGATTCATGGAGTTCTGGTCAGTATTGTCTTAGATCGGGATAGTCGTTTTACTTTCCATTTCTGGCAGAATCTGCAGACTAGTTTGGGCACTCAGCTCAAGTTTAGTACTGCATACCACCCTTAGACGGACGAACAGTCAAAGAGGACTATTCAGACACTCGAAGACATGCTGCGGATGTGCATCTTTGATTTTAGAGGATCCTGGGAGGATCACCTGCACTTGGTGGAGTTTGCTTACAATACTAGTTTTTAGGCCAGCATTGAGATGTCACCTTTCGAGGCGTTGTACGGGCGTAGGTGTCGTACACCCTTATCTTGGGATGATGTTGGTGAGCGAGCTTTATTGGGACCTGGGATGGTTGTTTACACAGCCGAGAAGGTAAAGCTCATCAGGGACAGACTTCGCATGGCACAGGACAGACATCGGCATTGGGCCGATAGCCACCGGAGGCCTTTGGAGTTTGAGGTACATATTAGAGATAGGATTAGAAGTAGGTTGTTTGTTTGTGTTTGTTTGATCATGCTTGATTATTTAGTAACTTGAGACCTTCTTTGTGTTTAGGTCGGAGACATAGTTTTTTTGAGCATATCTCCGACTCGTGGTACCATACGTTTTGGTGGAGGTGGAAAGCTTAGCCCGCACTTCATCGAACCATTAGTGATCAGTGGGAGAGTTAGTGACGTGGCATACATGCTAGACTTTCCACCTGCACTAGTGGGTGTCCACAACGTATTCCACGTATCACAGTTGAGACGGTACGTGGCTGATCCTAGCCATATACTTGACCAATCGGAGATTAAGGTGGGACCTACTATCAGTTATCCAGAGCAGCCAGTGGAGATTCTGGATCGTCGAAAGAAGGTACTGAGAAACCAGGTGATACCCTTGGTTCGTATCGCATGGAGGCATCATTTTCCAGGAGAGTCTACCTGGGAGCGGGAGGATGAGATGTGCGAGCGATACCCATATCTTTTTGGACCTTTAGGTATGATTGTCTATCCTTCTCATCAGTTTAGTTTTGCCTTTTAATTTTGAGGACGAAATTCTTTTAAGGAGGGTAGATTTGTCAATACCACATTTTAGCTTGAGGGTATTTTGGTCATTTTTTAAATTTTGAATTTATTTTGATTTATTGGAGTGGTGATTTTTATTGTTGACTTTGGCTAGTTGAGACTTTGGAGACTAACCTAGATGTTAACCCTAGCTATGGTGACTTGATTAGCATGGTGGGACCCTAGTCTAACTTAAGTCAACCCAATTAGGTTACTTAGAATCATGTTTGAAATAAGAGGATTAATGATTAGGTTCATAGGCTTGAGACTTATGAATTGATTCCATGACTAATGCAACTTTGCCCATAGCCCATTAGTGAAACCCTGACCCTAATTCCTACTCATTATGGCCGGCCACCTAGGGCTTCCCCTATAAAATCTCTCTTCATTTGGTTCTTGCCTCTTTTGTATTAAATCAACACTTTTAAAAAGAAAGGTATGGTTATTCATCCCGAATCCATAACTTTTCTATTTTAATTCCTTTTTGACTATACTTTCTTGCATTAGAGTCTAGTACTCTTCTATTTTCCGATTATGGAGAGTAATTCTAGCTTTTGAATAATTTACGGATTTGAGCTGGCAAGGAGGAATACTCTATTTTGGGGCTTTTCTTGCCATTAGACAACCTATAGGTAAACTCCTTAAATTGTGTTATTATTCTGATTTCTTTGCATCCTTGCCTATATATAGGTGTCCCCTAGTTGTTCCTCAAATTTGGTTAGAAATTGTGTCCATTTGGTATCCATATCGGACACGTATCAATGTGTATATGCAAGTGTTTGATAGAATGCCACTTAGGAATGGATTTTCTTATTTTGCTAAACTAATTGCATATTCTTGTAGCCCTACACGTGGGGATTCTAAAACCCTAGCTCTGAGCTCATATCGAGCTGTGTCCGTATCTAAAATGGACACGAACTTACTACACGGGGACTCGGTCGGGTGTCCTGCTGCCCGTGTCCGATTTCTCCATGGACAGAGCACATGATGGCACTAATTTTGATAGGCGGGTAAGGGAGATGACGGACAGGTGGGGTATTAAATTTCATCGGGTTTGGTTGTGTGGTTTGTGAGTTATCGAGGCTGCACGGATTTTGTGTTGTCAGTGCACAGCCGACCTTAGGCCACTGACACAGGCTTCGGGTCTCACGAAGACACGTTGTGGACACACTTCAGGGTGATAAAACCCTAGCCCTGGACCCCCTCTACCTATGTGCACGATCACGACACACTTGGTGGGACACACGTGTCCCTAGCTCACTCGACACGCATGCACGACGCTATCAGTGCACTGTTTCAGTATTTGTGTGTTAGAATGGGTTTTGGACACATTGTGTCCAGTTCATGGACACTGGAACACACTTACGACACACTCTCACATGTCACATTCATTACCAACCTTTTAATTTAATTCTTAGTTGTAATTTTAATTCAAATTTGTAAATTTTTCCAATGTTCTGATACCCAAACTGTCAACTGATTTTTCAGAGAATTCGAAATGTATTAACCTGTTTTGTGTGATTAAATTGTGATGTATACACATTTGAGTTTAGCCTACATATTAGAGTTCTTATTAGCATGGGAATTTGGGCTTTTGAATTGCGATTGAACTGATACACTTTTAGGTATACACCGTTCCTGAGAATTTCAAGGATGTTAATATGTGCACTGTTTTTCCTGAGAATTCCCAAGATGTCATGTGTTTACTAAATTTTGGTTGGTTCAATTTCAATGTGGGTACACCTATTTACAGCTGAGTTTAAGTTGCAATAGGATTCATGGTTGTATTGGTAATTTGGTTTTCGATTTCAGTTGAGATATCAATTTGTAAACTATTTTGAAATCTGAGAACACTTGTAGACTGTCACATGTACACTGGCACCCACACACACACTCACATTGATAACATGCTACACACACATACACCCTATTTTTTGGAACCTATGTTGATCTCACACACCCTCACACATTGATGCTATTAACACACAAGAACCTATGTTGTGATGCTCTACACTCACTCACTCACCCATGTCACACACACACATTACACATGAAATAACTGAGAACATTGACACTTATTTTGTGTACACTGTTAACACACCCATCTACACACTATGCAAAATCTGAGAATGGACACTGTCATGTATGCAAATTGACACACATCTACCTATATACACACACACAAAAACCGAAACCTGAAAATAACCAACCTATACACTGTCACTCACATACTGATATGCCACACCCACATCTATACACTGTCAAGTACTCCTAAAACCTGAGAACACTTATACTCACACACACACACTACAGCTACCACATGACACATACACACATCCGCTTGACACTCTATCCCTCTCTATATGTATATGTATACATATATAATATATAACCTTGTGTGATAAATGTAATATAATATAGACATATGTATATTGTCCATATGATTTTAGTGTAAATACATATGGAAATTTGATATGTGTGCATGCCTATAATATGTGTAGATGGCATATAGCCTATGTAGTATAGCCTATGGGTATATGGAATTTATACACATGAGTTTTATGTGTTGTTAGACTTGTGTGACTTGTGAATGATGTGTGCTTGCTAGGATAGACTGGTTGGGCTTAGTGAGACTTGTTTAGGTTAGGTTTGACCTAGTTTGACTAGAATAGTTGACTAGAGTTGACCAAAGGTTGACTTTAGCCTAGATTGACCCAAACATCATGTAGAATGCATCGTAGCAGTTTATTACCAATTTGGATATATTATGACTTGTACTGTTCTGAATAGGAGCCAGACACCACTCTTCAGGCAGTATTTTATTCAGATACTCAGGATATCAGGCGAGTACATTCTCTGACCGTTTCATACTTGATAGGATTTACATTTATGCTCTAGATTACTGTACTTGATGCTGTCACGTTGTTAACACGGATTGGTACTATATAGATCCCTTCATGAGATGTTATCCCCTCGGGAGCATCGGGTTACAGTATGTCATGTGTGTTTCACTTTCATTATGTACTCCGGTGCTTTTACCATTCATGTGGACTCTCGTGATTCATGTACTCTCATGTTCACGGAGCCCCTATGTATACAATCATGTGCACCCTATTATGAGATTTTATGTGATATCATGTGCAATAATATAACATGTCTGGATCCTTGTGTATTGATTGGGGTACGGGGGAGTATAAATGGTCATATGAACAATTCCAAAGTAGTATACTTATGTGCAAACTCTTAGATTACTTATGTACAAATTCAAGCCGTTTCCATGTTCATCTTGTACTCTAAATCACTAGTTCATTGTTAGTTCTCTACTTATATTATCTATTTATATTACAGTTTTCTCTCTTTTACTAATGTATATTCTGCAGCGTTTTATGTATCTTACTCTATTGCATATTTATATATCCTGTCATATTATGAACTGCGTGAGATGTACCGTGCTCTCTTCCATCATGATTAGACCTATTGAAATATAACAGATGATATTGAGGAGTTCAGTCCCACTTATTACGGAGCAGGCCTAGATGACACATGTGAGCTGGACTCTCAGGAGGACCCAGCACTTGTAGAGGACATTACCCAGTAGTCTAGGCTAGTTAGCTAGACCAGTATCTTATTTATCATTCTGTTATGTTGGATACAATTATACTTATTGGAGATTTGTTATTCTGGATTTGTGGAGTTGTTATCTTAGACATTTAGCTATCTCTCTTATCTTGTATTTATTATCTGTGGATTTTGTTGATTATCTATCTATCTTATCGTACTTTCTTTCTTAAATGTGATTGAGACTGTATTTCTGTATTGTCACCTCCATTTGGAGTGTATATACTGTACAGATACCTTATATTATTAGATATATGTGACCTAGGACAACGTTCTACCGCCGACACTGCGGCGTATGCTGGACAAAACTACTTTTCGTTGCCCCTACACTGGTTGTGGGTCGTGACAAGGAGTGGTGGTGTCGCCATAGGAAGAGAGTGGTGAGAGGAGGGCTGTGCCAGAGCCTGCGCCGGAGGAGGCGCCAGGTCGCAGGAGGACGTGGGCCGTGTCGGGAATGTGGGGCGCGAATGGGGAGCCGACGACCTGGGGTGCAAATAAGGTTGCTGATGGAGGAGCTAGGGAAACGAGGGAGTGGCTTGGGGGCGCATACGCGTCGAGGATACTTCCCGCTTAAGGGGTCACATAGGTGGGGGCCCCAGGGGGAGCGGAGCCCCCTGCCAGCAATGGGCGCATACCCTGAACGGCTATGGAAGGCGCGCAAGGGGTGCAGACAGGGGGCACATGCGCGCCGAGCTGTCCGCCCATGCAAGGGGGCGCATAAGGTGGAGGCCCCTGAGGGCGCATAATCCGCTGCAGGAGTAGGGCACATGCCCGGATCGGTTGCAGTAGGCATATAAGCTGCAGCCAAAGCGGGGTCCATAGTTGGCGCATAATCCGCGGCCAAGGGTTGGGGGAAATTCAAAATTCGAATTGTCGGGAGGGAGCGGGAAAGCTCGACACCGATGCAAAACCGGGTAGGAAGGCATCTGACCGCAGTGCGCCCAGGGTGGCTCCGTCGAGGATCGCCATTGAGGGCCATGGCCACCGGAGCGGAGAGGCTGCTCGCGGCTTTGACGGGGCACGACTACTCTCAAACGGATCGGCCGGAGGTCGTGCCACGCACGAGCTGGAGAGGGGTGCATCATGTCGGGGCCACTGGAGGGCGACCGTTACCCTGGAGGAGGAAGCGGACGACGGTCAGCTGCAGGTGGGCAGCCGTCCAGTCCGACGACGACGGCCGGAGAAGATCGCTGCAATCAGCAGCAAGGGAGTCGCGACCGGAGGGGGGGTACTGGGACATCACCGAACCTGGGGGGCGACTTCGGCACGGAGGGGGGGTGCGGCCGGCCGATGGGGCGCGGCCCCTCCGCCATTGGCGGACGGGGGACAGAGTCATCCGCGCGAGAGGGAACACAGCAGCGGAGATCATTTTTACCTTAATATATTATATTATATATATATATTATTTATATATATATATATATAATAAAAATAAAAAAAATATCTCGAGATATGGGAAACCCTATGGAGCCCGACCCCTAAAAGCGCAACAGCAGGCCGACCACCCCCTTATATAAAGTATCGAGAGAGAGGGAAGTGTAAAACTTATCCAAACACTAAACCGACACTCACGACCGCAGCCACCTTCACGCCACCCCAGTGCGTCGCACGCGGCCTCCCTGACCGCCGGGGGCCGGCCACAGCCGTCGGACACTAGCGCAGCCATGACAGGACACGCATGGAGCAGAGGCACAACATCAGCAGCAGCAACCCTCCGTAAGCCAACTTCGTAGTACGATTACTCGACGATCGCTCGACCATTTTGTGATGCATCTTTTCTCGTACGCAGACAACATATACACCTTAAATTCCTTTCAAACGTTTTGTATTTAGATGCACCATGTTGTCCGATAAATCGACTCGATGTTGAAGAAAAACCTATTTTGTGAACATAGTATATGACTGCCCTGATACCTATTTGGAAGGCCGATCTTGGTCAATCCAGTGAGAAATCTAGGAATCTACATAAACAGGTTTTTAGACAACCTAAACACCATAGAAACCCCACTATTATGTTTAATTGTAGTTGACTATATATCTGTATAAAACTTTTTGAAATTCAGAAAAAATACATGAAAACTGTTTTCAAAAAGTTAGAATTTCTTCCGATACGATGTGCGCCTTGACAAATCGTTCGACGTGGTCGCATCCCATAAACATCGAAAGGTGCGTACGGATGTTGCAAATGTATGGAATTTGACAGAAGTTGAATTGGTTGCATTTGTGCGACGAATTTGACGTGTATCCGTCAAAAATCACCATATAGGCCCTTTTGCAAAACTGTCAATTACTTCGTACATGTTCGTCATCTCGATATAAAACTTGTGCCAATAGGACCGTGCCTTCTTTTTGCTCCTGTATGCCAAGTTTGGTCCGATTCTGAGAAGGTCGACCAGAATGCTATTTTAGGCAGACCTTTTGTAGAAGCATGGAAAATATCAGAATGATGCTCTATGCGGCTCGGAACAGGAGAATTCCATGCGGCTCATACAGGGGCAGTCCCATGCGGTTCAAAGAGACTCTCAGTCTCATGCGGCTCGGAGCAGAAGAATCCATATGGCTTACATAGGGACAGTCCCATGCGGTTCAAAGAGTCCCCCCAGCCTCATGCGGCTCGGGAGTATATGCAGCTCACAAACGACCAATAGAGATATGCGGCTCGATCAACACTACGTGTCCCCGTGGGATCCCTTCACCCAGCTGGCCGTCAAGTAATGGCCTTATTTAATGCTTAATGCTCTGACCTGATTTGACAGCTGACGGCGCTTTGATATAAAGTGCCATGATGGTTCTGTCGTAATGACAGACTCTTCGGGAACAGGAGAAAATCTTTGACATGATCCAAGATTGCCACGTGGCTATTCCCATGCGGCTCAATTGAAGAACAAGCTTCATGCGGCTGGCAGGAATCATCTTCCTGCGGCTCACCTAGAAGCCATCCCATGCGGCTCGTAAGTACTATACCATGCGGCTCACTGAGACGCTGTCTCATGCGGTTTATGGATATCATGTGTCTCTGCCAGGGTCCACCATTAAGACACGTGGCAAAGATTCAATTGCCTCCATGACTTGACAGCTGGATTATGGGACGCGTTGTTTTAAATCAATCAGAGATTTACCAGATCCCAATAATCATATTTGACCTTATCCTCATAATTAATGAGATCAGGGCATATCATTCATGATCAAGCCAATGGGACACGTGGTGAGAGATCCAAGCTTGACACAACCAATTATGAAGATTTAAAGCAATCAATATTAATCATTCACAGGATTCAATACTATCCCCATTTTATGGCCCAGATCCTTCACGCTTAAGACTAATGGTCCAGATTGATTAAACATCAGGCCGCCGCCACTTTGAGAATGGGTAATCATCCAAACCCTAATGATGCCCCCACTCCTATAAATAAGCAAGGTGTTATTCCCTTGCGAGATATACAGAGAGACTCCCCCAATAATCAGAGAGAAAATACACAGAGAGAGAGAGAGAAGCCAGAAGAATAATAGAGGGAGCGCAAGAAGAGCATTTCTTCATCAACGCCAACCATCTCTTCAAAGGAGCCAAGGCTGCATTCCGATCGTCCAAGGAGTAAGGCAGGGCTGCCGTCGCCTTCCCGAGCCTCTATCGTCACCCCCAGAATCTAAAATAAACAATTGTACTTAGACTGCTGTACCTAGGTTTTCGTCCCTAGGCATTCTTTGTACAAGCGAGTTTGTAACGTGAAGTAAAGGTCCGGTCCTCCGATAATTGTTTTGTTCTTTTATATTTTATGGCAAACACGATGGCGACTCTGCTGGGGACAAACTTCTCCATGGCTGAGGAGTTGGTGACGCAATCGGATGCAGCCAAGCTTGGCTCCACGCAACAGAAGATGGTCGTCCGCTTCGACCAACAGGCGTTTGAAGAGATGCTCTCCGAAGGAAGCGCTGGCCCAGTCCAGAAGCACACCCGCGGGACGAAGGTTAGCAAAGAGTGGAGGCAAAAATTGTTTGCTCCTCCCCAAGCCCTCGATGGGATACCCTCTGTCGCTCAAGACGGCGAGAAAGACTTTTCTGCGGCCCCACTTCAGACCATAGACAACTCTGCTGTCCCCAAGTCCGGCAGAAAAAAACACTATGATGCTGGACTTGCAGGGGCAAAGAGGAACTCTATGCGATCCGAGCCGCATAAGGGTATTAGCCGCAGGGAGAAAGCTCATGCGGCTACATCCGCCAGCCGCATGAAGAAAACTCATGCGACCACATCTGTCAGCCGCATAGCTTATGCGGCTACAGCTGCCAACCACATGGATAAAACTCATGCGGCTAAGAAAGTCAATCGCTTGCAGAAAATCCATGCGGCCACAATTGCCAACCGTATGCGGCCAGCCAGCACGGTCGTGACTCCTTGCCGCATAAAAACAACTCATCCGACAGCAGAAGACAACCGCATGCAGACAGCCTGCACGGTTTCCTATCCTAGCCGCATAGTGTCCGTTCCACGCTCCTCTCAATCAGTCTTCGATCGTCTCTCATTCGGTCCTGACCCTGATGGTTTTCTGGATGATAAGCCAGACTCTGTGTTCAACTTAGACTCTTCCTATTACGCACCCGCAAGTGCTAAAAAGAAGAAGTCTAGGGCAGCGCGGGCTCATCAAGCCCAGTCAGCTGTCCCAACCTCTGACTATTGGGGAGTCCCGTTGACTATCACACGGGCCTCTGATGGAAAGTTGTATAGAACCGCTCGAGTCCAGCCCCCGACGGCAAAAGGACAAAGTGGTTCCTCTGACCTGCGTGAGGCGATCCTCCACAAGCACAAGGAAAGAGAAGGAGCCTCGGCTTGCAAAGAGTCCTCGTTTGGACATCACTGCACCCAAATCATCGTCAACTGCTGTTGCAACAACGCGGCAGCAATGGAAGATCGGCCGTCAGCCTTCCAAAGACTACAACATCCGAGCTCAGAGGACGAGGCACATCATGTTGTCTCCTGCAATTCTACTCAAAAAATCCCCGTCGAGGGGAGAAGGAAGAAGACAAGCATCTCCAGCCCCAAAATATCAACCACTACAGCTAAGAAACTGTCGTCTAAACGGTTGTCCTCCACCGGAGTATTCCAACACACCCGTTCAAAGATGAAATCTGCTGTAATAGAAAATTCATCATCTACATCGCTGGAGGTTGTGGGAACTGGGGGTAGCACTCCTCCGAACATCCACAACAATTCGATGTTTCAAGGAGCCGAGCCCGGGGAAACAACTCTCCCATCATTTACAACAGACGCTGATGTCCCCAAGGACATCCATGACTCTCAAGACGAAGCAAGCTCTGAGGCTGGGGATACCGTTCCCTCCGAATCCGAGCCCGAAGAGAACATTCCCACCTACCCCGATGACTTCTCGGTATATGGGTATGATTCGGAGGGCACATCGTCCACCGTTCCTTCCATTACGCCTCACGTAAAGACGGTGTTCATGACGGACAGCAATCAAGGTGGTTCCAGCGATCGCCAACGCATCGACACTTTAGAGGCTATACTGCAGGCCTTGGTCAAGTCTGTAGATGAAATCAAAGCCGCTCTTCCAACTCTGCAAAAAGGAATGCCTAGCCAAACAAGTACGGGTCCCGCGGTCAATTTGGACTCGAACTCAGCGGCACCAAACCTGGGCAATAATCCTCCCAAAATAACAGCCATTACCGTAACAGATGAGGCCCGAGAAGTAAAAAGAGAGGTCCAGGAGCTCCGAGCCATGTTCCATGCCCGAGAAAATGCTTAAGACCTCAGAATACGGCAACCATACCCTGCCGAATGGAGGGACGTTCCATTCCCACCAGAATATAAGCCGTTTAATATCAACCCGTATGATGGCAAGACCTCAGCAAGTCGGTACATCACTTACTTCGAGGTCACCATCGACCATCTGCCCCATGATGATGCTATCCTCACTTGATTGTTCATTGGGGCATTGGAAGGAGTCGCTTTCGACTGGTATCGTAATATGCCGGACAACTGCATCCACTCCTTCACCGGCTTCTAGCGCCTGTTCTTGGAGAGATTTTACGAAGTAGGGCAGGACGTCACCATGTCCACTCTCATGGACGTCGTCCAAGGGGAGAAGGAGTTAACAAGGAACTACATTGAGCGGTTTCACCAAACCGCCATGAAGCTGCCCTCCGGAAATCCAGATTCCTCTTTAATTAAAATTTGCCAAAAGAGACTGCTTCCAACGACCAGTCTCTAGATGGGCGAAAGTCAATTCAAAGATTGGAAGACGTTCATCATCAGCGCCACAAGCGCCGAAGAACGACTGAAGAAGGCTCGCCAACTGGGATTGCACATCTCGGAAGGAGAAAACAAGGGCAAGCGTCCCAACAACGATAATGGGGGTAGCCCCTCCAACAATCGGGACAGCAAGGGAAAGCAGGCTATGGTGGCCGATACAGCACAAAAACCTGAGCGAAAGCCAGCAGACAAATAATGGCCGCAAATCACTTACTCCTTCGAAGACGGTCACGTCAAGCCCATCTTGGATATGCTCATACAAGGGGACAAAATTCAGCTTCCTCCACCAAGACGGGAACCGCGGCTGGCAGAGATAAAGAATCCAAAGTACTGCCATTATCATCGCTATGTCCATCATGCTACACATGATTGCTACCAGCTGAAACTGTACATCCAGAACCTCATCGATTCGAACGCTTTGGCCATCGATTTCGAAGAGGTAACCGTGGCGGCCAATATGGTATCCGTACAATTCGGCAGCTTCCCTCCGACGGAGACTCAAGACGGGGTGGTCCCCGTCCCTCTAGCGACAATGGAGATTACCAATCTTCCACCTCCCAGAGATCAGGCTGCTGGCCTAGTACCCCTCACCACATCACGAGGGGAGGTCATGTGGATCCATCCAGACCTAGTGTCAGAAGTGACTCGGCCCACACCATCTTCCACCGACAAAAAGAAAAGTGGAAAAGTCAGGACCTGGCACACAATCTCGGCAGACAACGAGGAAGCTACAGCCGTCGTCACGCGGTCCGGAGCACAATCCCAACCTGTGGTTGACAATCCAGCTGAAAATCATCAACCCACAACAACTGATGCTCCGGGACCGGCTCAGCCTTCGACGACCGACAAGCCTAGGCCGAAGGAGACTCGCTTCGACAAATCCCTCCGAAAGGAGGCAGCCCAAGGGCTAGAGAGGCCCTACAACTTTGACATCTTAGCGCAATTGGCTAACACACCGGCCAATTTGTCACTATACGAACTCCTAAGACTCTCCAAGGACGTTCGTATTGCATTAAGCGAAGCACTCCAAAATACCGATGTCTATCTGGCTCAATCCAACCTCACCGGGGAGGACTCACCTGTGAATCTCCAAGACAGTGCCTGCACGGGAGCAATGCCCAACAGCGTCTTCACTCCGCATGACATGCTCATCAAAACCAACCTACACGATCGCCCTCTATACTACACGGGATACATCGGCGACGTGAAGGTGGATCGGATGCACATAGATCCTGGCTCTTCCATAAGCATCATCCCGAAGGGTCTGCTACATCATCTACGCATCCCAATGCATCGTCTGACACCTACAAGCACCGCCATCAGTTGTTTCAATTCGGGCAGGAGCTCCCCTATTGGAAAGATTCGTCTAAAATGTCAAATTGGCGACCTCCAATCCGAAGTCACCTGCTACGTCATAGATGTAGACACTTCTTACAACATCCTCTTGGGGCGCCCATGGATATACGATTACATGATCGTGCCTTCCACGCTACACCAGTGCTTCAAATATGTCGACAAATACGGCTTCGTGAAGACGGAATTTGCTGACATCTATCCCTTCAAAGGGGTCGAATCTTACTACTCGGACTCCTGCCTATACGAAAAGTCGAAGAGACACCTTGATGAAGGAAATGAACAAGCTGGTACCGAAACGGCCACAGGATCAGAAGAGCCTCTGACAATCCACCTCCAAGCTCGTAAATCGGGCAGGTCCGCACCCCTTACTGCCACTCTGCTAAAGGACACGATCAGCCTCTCGGCGCAGGAGGAGCAGATGATAATCCGGCTGCCAAGGTCCGGCCAAGTGCTGAGATCCTCAACAGGGCTACTAACAATCAGACTGCCGAGAGTCGGTCAGCCTCAAACGGAGAAGCTCAATCCCTCTGACAAACCACTGACGATACGCCTTCCCAAGAAGGGTTCAAGGTCTGACACTTCTAGCGAACCAGCTACTCCTCGCTCCACGTCAAGTGCCAAACTGGGGGTCGCTAGTCTGCTAACAACTCCACGCTCTACTCCTTCAACTGAACCACTGACAATCAAGCTTCCCAGGACGTCCTCTCAGTCTTCATTCACACAGGGGGTAGCCGAAGAGGAACCAGAGTTAGCCAAGTATGTGGCTGTCCACACTGATGTTCCCTCCGCTGATGATGTAATCCCACTAGAAAAGATACCTTACTTAATCAATAAAGGGTTATCTTTGAACTACACCGAGCTCAATAAGCTATGTACAATGTATGCTATGGAACACGGTATAGGCACTCACCTACACACATAAGTGACAAATGTGTACACCGCGATCCAGCTTACTCCAGTAGAGGACGCTTACCGAATAATCGAGAGAGGGGATCATCCGATCATCTTCGGCCGGACGAACAACCCGCATCCCTTCACCATAGAGGAAGACGACCTCGGGTCAGATGCCGAAAGACTGCCTTTGTATCTTTATAGCCCCCAATCCAAATATCTCATGCAGAAACAGGGGTATGATCTGGAGACGACGCCAGGTTTGAACTACGGCACTGGACGACGATTACCTTTGAAGCCGCCAGTCCCGGCGGGCAAACCACGGGACTACTATAACAAAATTTGATCCGAATTAGGGTATGTAACGCCTACCATGACCCCTGAGAGTTCAGATGAAGAATACAACTGGCAGTCACATTCAGCCGGGTCACCAACTTCTGACTCGGATACTAGCATCGGAGATGTGTTCAGACAAGTCATGACAGTCAACATGGCATTCGCC
Organism: Iris pallida; assembly: GCA_029216955.1. NCBI lineage: Eukaryota > Viridiplantae > Streptophyta > Magnoliopsida > Asparagales > Iridaceae > Iris > Iris pallida. Next base: position 233,959 of record JANAVB010021101.1, read on the forward strand.
GATGCGTACGAAGAAGACGAAGACATCCCCGAAATCCTCGAGCTATAGCCGTGGGCCCAGCAATTGGACGCACAATGGGAAAAGCGGTTCGAAAAAAGAGAACCTCCTACTGAAGATGAGGTCATACAAGTGGATCTCGGCAACGAATCTTCTCCAAAACCGATCTTCGTCAGTAAAAGCCTAGCAGACGAAGAGCAGGAGTCGCTGTTAGAACTTGTCAGAGAATACATTGATGTATTTGCCTGGAGCTATAAAGACATGCCAGGGTTAAATCCCGACATTGCTCTTCACAAACTCAACATTCGGCCGGATGCGAAGCCAGTCAAGCAACAACAGTGACGCTTCCGCCCAGGCATCATGGACGCGATCGAAGCCGAAGTCAACAAACTGATAGCCAGCAGTTTCATTCGGGAGGAACAATATCCCGATTGGGTCGCCAATATAGTATCCGTCCTCAAGAAGAATGAGAAGATTCGAATCTGCATCGACTTCCGCAATCTGAACGAGGCGTGCCCCAAAGATGAATTCCCTCTTCCTATCACAGACATCATGATCGACAATACCTGTGGCTTCGAACGTATGTCATTCATGGATGGCTTCTCGGGGTACAACCAAATCAAAATGTCTCCTGATGATGAAAAGCATACATCATTCCGAACACCAATTGGCACATACTGCTACACAGTCATGCCTTTCGGTTTAAAGAATGCTGGCACCACATATCAAAGAGCCATGAGCATCATCTTCAGAGACCACTTACGTAAGACAGTGGAGTGCTATGTTGACGATATAGCCGTTAAGAGTCGCTGCAAGGGAGACCATCTACAGGATCTAAGGACGGTATTCGACCTAATGCGAGCGCACAATTTAAAAATGAACCCTACGAAGTCCTTTCTGGGCGTATCCAGCGGAAAGTTCTTGGGCTTCATCATCACAGCACAAGGTATCCATGTAGACCCTGAGAAGACGAAAGCAATTATGGAGATGGGCCCCCCGAGAAATCTCTGCGAACTCAGAGGCCTCCAAGGGAGGCTAGCTTACATCAGGAGGTTCATTTCTAACATCTCTGGGCGATGCCGACCGTTCACGCACCTCATGAAGAAAGGAGTCTCATTCGTCTGGAATGAGGAATGTCAGCATGCTTTCGACAGCATCAAAGAATATTTGTCAAATCCTCCAGTTTTGGTGGCCCCGGTTCCTGGAAAACCATTCCTGCTCTATGTACGAGCAATGGAACACTCCCTCGGGGCTCTGCTGGCACAAAACAACGACGCAGGCCATGAGCAAGCCATATACTACCTCAGCTGAATGATGATTGGGCCAGAGCACCGATACACCGCTGTGGAGAAGGAATGCCTCGCCCCCGTGTTCACCATTCAGAAAATGCGACACTACGTCACCGGACAAACGATACATGTGATCTCACGAGTCAACCCTCTCAGGGTCCTCATGACTAAACCAGGGGCACTCAGCTCTCGACTCGCTATATGGGCAATATTGCTGTCCCCTTATCATATGATCTTCGTCGCCCAAAAGGCAGTCAAAGGTCAAGCCCTGGCAGACTTCTTAGCAGCCCACCTAGGCTCGGAGTCCTCCAGAATAAATGAAGAGATCCCAGATGAGATCGCCGACTCGCATGCAACCTCTCACGAGGCTATATAGCGAATGTTCTTCGACGGTGCTTCGAGGACCGGACCTGAGGGCAATATAGTCGTCGAAGTCGGGGTAGTGCTGACCTTTCCTTTCGGATTGGTGATTAACCGTGCTTATTCCCTCACAGAGCCCTGCTCTAACAATGTGGCCGAGTACAATGCTCTGGTCATTGGGCTCCAACTTGCAAGAGAGCTGGGGGTAGAATAACTTGAAGCATACGGCAATTCCCAACTAATCGTCAATCAGATACGGGGCTCATATGAGGTCCACCATGAATACATGATCCCTTATCACCAAATAGCGATTGACATCATCTCGTCGTTCGAGGGGTTCTTCATCGAACATGTCCCCAGACTCCGAAATATCGAAGCTGATGCCTTAGCTGGTCTTGCCGTTTCCCTAGCAGTTCCGAATCATGATCGCCAATCAGTGGATGTGATAGGCCACGAACTGGTCTGCCCCAAGAACAATGTGCAATTCGTGGCGAGTTATTCCGCAAAGACGATCGATGATGCCCCATATTGGAGACAACCATTCATCAACTTCGTCATCTACGACATCCTGCCCGAGAACCCAAAGAAAGCCACTCCGATCAGACGGCGTTCTCTCAGATTCTTCTACGATACAGAGATGAAAATGTTGTATCGCCGCTCCTATGACGGATTACTGCTTCGGTGTCTGTCAAATACAGAAGCCAAAGAAGCCGTACGAGAAGCTCATGACGGTGTCTGCGGGGCCCACCAGCCCGGCCCAAAACTGCAAGACCGCCTTCGCCGAATGGGCTAGTATTGGCCCACAATGGTGGCAGATGCGATAGATTATGCTAGAAAATGTAAAGCCTGCCAAGTCCACGCGGACTTCATTCACCAACCATCCGAGTTTCTACATCCGACAGTGGCGTCCTGGCCATTCGAAGCATGGGGAATGGATATCATTGGTCCAATCACCCCACCTTCCTCCCGAGGACATCGCTTCATACTTGCGATCACTGATTATTTCTCCAAATGGGCGGAAGCTGTCCCACTCACAGAAGTTAAGACTTCAAACGTAATCAGCTTCCTTAAGCATCACGTCATCTACCGCTTTGGACTGCTTCGAAGGATCATCCATGATAATGGTCTGCAGTTTGCAAGCCACGTATTCTATCGGTTTTGCGATAAGCACCGTATTCAGAATGTCGCTTCGACACCGTATAACCCGGCAGCGAACGGGTTGGCAGAGGCATTCAACAAAACAATCATCAAACTCCTCAAGAAGTTTGTCTCCTCCAACAAATACGACTGGAACGAGAAGCTCGGCGAATGCTTATGGGCTTATCGCACCACGGTTCGAACAACCACCGGGAATACACCATTCTCCCTGGTGTACGGGAGTGAGGCAGTCCTCCCATTGGAGACTCAGATCCCCTCACTACACGTCGCCCTTACACATCAATTGACGACAGACGAAAACCACCATCGCCGGCTACAGGAATTGCAGGCACTAGATGAAAAGTGCCTCTTGGCTCAGCAACGAATTGAGCTATACCATGCACGCATCTCTGGAGCCTTCAACAAGAAGGTCAAAATCAGAACATTCCAGGTGGGCGATCTCGTTCTTGCAGTCCGAAGGCCGATGGTCATGACTCACAAGACCGCTGGCAAATTCCAGCCGAAGTGGGAAGGCCCATTCATCATTGAGGCAGTATTCTCCAACGGTGCTTACCGCCTCGCAAAACAAAACGGAGACTTACTCATGTTGCCCATCAACGACAAGTTCCTGAAGAAATATTATGTCTAAACGACATTCTCTCCAGATCATCGAGTCATGTACCTGCTGGTACCGCTGAACTCACATCCACAACATTTCAGATTATCGAGTCATGTACCCGCTGGTGCCGCTGAACTCACACTTTCTCAATATTCTAAATTATCGAGTTATGTACCCGCTGGTACCTCTGAACTCACATTCCGATCACTCTTTCAGATAGTAAGTCACGTATGATTATACCTCTGAACTTTCTTCCTGGAAGAGATCCTCACTCATGATCCACTACCCACACTCATAGTGCACAAAAAGGGTAATCGATCCACAAATTTCCGAAACGGCCATGTCCTCATTACCTCTGAGTCGTTTTTACTTCCACCAAAAACAAACCGCTCCCTCGCATAGAACTTCCACGTTCTCCTACCTCTGAGTCATTCTATGTACCCCCTCTTCATTGAGCCCACTCCTGCCATGTCCTCATTACCTCTGAGTGGGAAGGCTCCGTCAAAGAAACCTTCATGCTTGCCATATCCCCATTACCTCTGAGTAAGTATGTCGGTTCCCTTTCAACCTATTATCTGTACCGACAACCGGAGTACAACAAGGATAATAGGTCTACAAACGTCCTCTGTTGACCACAAATGTCCTCTGTTGACCACAAACGTCCTCTGTTGACCACAAATGTCCTCTGTTTACCACAAATGTCCATTGTTGACCACGAATATCTTCCGTGAAGTCTCCCCTGCCATGTCCTCGTTACCTCTGAGCAGGAAGATTCTACGGTAAAACCCTTATGCTTGCCATGTCCTCATAACCTCTGAGCAAATATGTTGGTTTCCTTTCATCCCATTATCCGTAACCTGAACCAGGGTACGCCAAGGATAATAGGTCCACAAATATCCCTTACTAAGCTTCTTAGCATAAATCCACTATCTCACCATGCCCCGGGAGTCCAGCTGCTCTACGACATTCTTTTTCCCAATTCCGAGAGCACCCATGACCACTTTGCCATGGCTGTTCCAGATATCCTGACCAAACTTATTATCCGTACCTAAAACCAAGGTACGCCTAGGGTAACAGGTCCACAAATAATCCTCCAGCAAGTTCGGTTCCACAAATACCGTAAGTACAAGAAAGAGAAGATGAGTTGAAACACGCTCATTCATTCAAAATTCAAAGTGCTACATCATTTAGGATCACATCCTTTACAAAATCAAAACAAAAAGACGAAAAAGAAAAACAACAGCAAAAGAAAAACAGAAAGCTGATCACTGCTCCGGGGCACATAACGCCCTGAGACGGTCCGTCAGCAAGGCAACCGACTGCTCAAACCTCTGGGTAGCTCGACGCTCCGCCTCCCGAGTCAGCACCGCCTCGTCCTCCAGTTGAGCATGGGCTTGCCAGTTATCCTTGAATCTCTTAAAGGCCCGCTCCAGGTTGATAGAAGATCGAGAAACCCTCTCGGCCTCCGGAGCGATTGACTCATATTCCGCACGAGCAGCCTCCAGCTCTGACTCTAAGAAGGTCAACTCCCTCTGGAGTGCGAGAATTCGCTCCTTCGTGTCAGCGATTCCATGTGAAGCAGACTCTTCCCGAGCCCGACAAGCGTGACTTCGACGACCTAGCCTGTCATACGAAGCGGAGAACTTGTAAAGGTCCCCCTGCACAACTGGTCCGGCAGTATCTCGAGCGAGCTTGATCCTATCCCGAGCAGCAATGAGGAAGCCTCGCTCCCAATCAATCGCAGCAGGCAAGCCCGCCTGCCGTATCGCCAGCAATTGGGTCACAAGCTGATCAGCCTCTGCTAACTTAGGCTCCAGAAGTGCAGCCAAACCTACCCCGCCAGGAAGAGACTTCAAAGTTGCAACCTGGCCCCGAGCGCACCGCAGAGACAGAGTAAAAGGGGTCCCTCGTTCTACAACAACATCTACACCCCTCTTTAAGTGGTGATAGAAGCTGTCAACCACATCCTACGTCACCTTGTCCAGAGCCTCCGAAGAAGTCGGTGTCAACGGGAGTGTAGCCGGCAACGCTGAAGAAGACGCAACAGAATTTACCGCTCCTGCCACAAGAGAAACAAACTCCGTACGGAAGGACGCATGAACAACGACCAACTCCTCTTCAGCAGCCCGCAGAACTTGAATGCTCGGCAGGGTCGAGAGGTCAATCTCCGGAGCCGTATAATCGGCAGTGGATGAGGCGGAGACCATCACCAGCTCCAGTCCCATCTGCCCGAAGCTGGCGGGAGGCCCCTCGACATGAGACGGCGAAGGAGAGGAAACGCTACCTTTCCCTAGATCGCGGCGGGCCGAGCCTTCCCCAAGAACATCTGCGATGGGAAGTAAAGGGTCAGGACCTGTAGGGCCAAGACAACCATGAATCGATTTGACCCGGAGGATATGTTGATAGAGCAAATAAGCCCCCTCACTAGTCAATATTTGGCTTATCTTACCAGTAGATGAGTGTGGAGGCTGAGGTTCGCCTACAGCCACCGTAGCCTCTTCACCAACAGTCCCCAAGTCAGGGATAATAGGCTCCTCCGCCCCTGCACTCTCGGGAGGGGATGCAACGAGATCGGCGTCACCTTGCGGAAGTTCAACAACCTCGAAAACTGGCCCGAAGGAACCTTCGTCATCCCGGACTGAGGCCTCAAAAACCTGAGAGCTCCCAGCCGCCGTTGAGAGAGCCCCCGCAGAAAGGACCGCGGCACATATTTTACTAATCAAAGCAGCAAGGACCGGATCAACTCCAAGGGCAGCAGACGGTTCAGGAGAGCCTGATTCGTCAGACGCCTACAAAGAAAAAATGGTCAGGTCATATCTCTAAGAGAAAAGAAAACCACAACAAAGAGATGGCTCCGACTTGGTCTTACCTCCGGAACATCGTCTACATCCTCACCCTCCTCCGTAATAAGTGGCCTACGAGGTCCGACCGTATCTCTCTTCACAGAAAAAGCTACTCCTCTGCCAGTAGACTCACGCCTGCCTCGCTTACGTGAGGGACCAGGCACGGCATGCGGTAGTTCTACCTGCACCACCTCCGATACAGGTGGCAACTGATCTACCGCCTCATCTAGCACGACCGACGGTTGATCCATCATCATCTCATCTGCCATGATGGGCGGCTGACCCGCCGTTGCTTTACCACAAGACGAGGGAGAGTCCTCATCATTTCGCTCGTTGCCTTTCTCAATTGTGTCAAAGGACTCGGAATCGGGCGTAGGAACTCTATTCGTCCCTTTCTTCTTTGTCCTCGACACCGTAGCCTTCTCCGCTAGACGGGTGCCCACGATGAAGCTAGTCCTCGGGTCAAAATCGAGAGGAGGCTGATTCGCCGTAACATGATATAAGGCTGCCATATGCAAGATTTTCCCTATCATATTTGCTGCAGGAACCGAGAAGCTAGTTCGAGTATGACAAGTGTCATAGTAGCTCCACGCTCTAATACCATCGAGAATGCTACCCTCAAATCCCAAGCAGGAACTCGGACGCCCAAGGAATAGTTGATTGTACCCAAATTGACGGGCAAACCTACTGGGCAAGTAGGGCTCCAGGTACACAGTATTGCGATTGTGATAAACTAAATGCGCCGGGCAAATGTTACGCAACCAGAAACACGTCTTCTCAGGTAAGAAATAAGGAGATCCAACGCCATCAACATGGACATTTCTCACTTCCTGGTCGGTAAAACGGGGAACAGACACGAAGATATCATATCCGTCCGCCCTCGCCAGCATCCTCCGACACACCGGCATGGTACTATATTTCCAAGGCTGATGACGGTGTCTGAAAAAAAATGCGTCATCGTCCGTAACGCCGTCTCCCGTCCAAGGCCTCATCAAAGACCGATAATGCAATAGCAGCCATCCCAACAAGTAATGATAAGGCAGCTCTATACGTTCAAAGTCCATCGCTACGTCACGAGCGATGACCTTGGACGAGAAGGCACGGAGACCGTGCTGAATACTGCACACCATAGCGGAAAGAAGAGCCAGCCTGACCCCGAAGGCCAACTTCACGGTGAAAAGAATGAAGTGACGGCCGATCCTCTCAATAGCACCTGCCCCTCCTGAGACCACACAATTGCGCAACCATACCATTAAAAACCCTGCCAAGAGTGCCTTCTCTGACAGCCGCCGAGTACTATAATAAAAATAGCTGAAGGAGTCAATCTGGCTCCCAAATTTGTCACCCTTAGACTTCGACCTCCTAGCAGTCGACACCAAGTCTTCTACTTCCCTAGGGGATTGACGATCTCGGGAAGTAACTCGGCCAGCAGCACCGAATTTGAAGAGATGTGAGACCTAAGAGTTGGTATGGGGAGCGTCTCCTTCCGAGCTATCATTTTTCTGGATAGCAGTTCGGTAACAGGTGCTATGATGACACAATAGTTCTTGATACACAGTGACAAAGCCTGGGAATCGTCGATCCAAATCCCGGAACTCCTCATTCGTCGGAGTGTACGCTTCGAAGGGTTCGTCTCCCCAGGGGAGCTTGGAGACAGCATACATCTCATGAAGAGCGAGCCCCAACTCCCCTACAGGTGCGAAGAAAGTTCCTGTCCGATGATTATACATCTCCAGAAGGGCCATGAATAACGGCTTATTAACGGGCAATCCGTGGTTGGTACCCCGGATAGCATCCTAAAGATTGACTTCTCGCAAAAATTCCCCGTAGTTCCGCAGAACCCACGAGGTCAGGTTAGCCTACGGGGGAATGGGGTGTAACCAGCTCGGCAGCACCAATCTGCCAACATGATAGGATCCTTTGCGAGTAAGCTGGCTCAGAAAGATATCAGCCTGAGAGAATGAGAAGTTAGGACCGGGTGCGTTGATAAAGGTACCCGGAGCTGACCCCGTCACAGATCGACTGGCCGGATCCTTGACCGCACGTACTGACCCAGTAGTTTTGTTATAACGGATGTTACCAACAAACATCCCCGATCTGGTTGGAGTGAGGGGGTCTGGCATCTGCCTGTCCAAAACGATCATGTTGAACCACGCAAAAGGGAAATGACGCTTCATAATGGGGATATGAATCGGCATTCCGTCCAGATTAAAATCCCAACTCTCAGAAACATCCAGCACTCGGGAGTTTTCTATGATCAATGCATCCCCAAAGAGAAAGACCGGCCTCAGATGCTTCCCATTAGGCTTCCCGGAACTCATCATGTCACTAAGGAATTGGAAAGAATGGACCCTGATAGCATTTAGTCGTTCCAAAGTTTCATTAACAAGGAGCTGCTCGGATACTTGACGAACTAAATTGTCCCGTCGCACATATATGGCAAACTCATTCAAGCCAACCAGAAGTGCCCCCTACATGATTTACTGGCAGACTCACTGAAGAAAGATAAAAGAAACAAGGTCAAAAAGATAGCCGAAACATAAACTACTTGATGCTTATGCGGCTTAGCTCAGCATGGCCTCATACGGCTCAGTTTGAAAGAGCTCATACAGATTCAGTTCGAATGAGCTTATACGGTTCGGTTCAAAATAAGCATATGCGGTTCAGTTCGGATGAGCTCATACGGTCCAAGTTGAATAAGTTTATGTGGTTCGGCTCAAAATAGGCTTATGCAGTTCAGTGTGGATGAGCTTTTGTGGTTCAGTTCGAAGTAGGCTTATGCGGCTCAGTTTGAAAGAGCTCATGCGGATTCAGTTCGAATAAGCTTATATGGTTCGGCTCAAAATAGGCTTATGCGGTTCAGTGTGGATGAGTTTATGCGGTCTAGTTCAAACGATCTTATGCGGTTCCGTGTGGATGAGCTTATGCGGTCTAGTTCAAATGATCTTATGCGGTTCAATTCGAAATAGGCTTATGCGGCTCAGTTTGAAAGAGCTCATGCGGTCCAAGTCCAGATGAGCTTATGCGGCCCTGATGATGAAGTAGTTATGCGGCTGCAAACAACAACTTTCATGCGGCTCAGGCCTGGGTCATATCCCATGCGGCTCGAACATGAGTCGGACACGCAGCATACTTGGAAATATAGGCTCGCGCATAAGATATGCGGCGTAGCCATGACAGTTCATGTTGATGGTCCTACCAGCAATATACGAGTGAACATCGGGATGAAAAATAGGCATGTCAGCCGACGGAGGAGCCGCCACGTTCGCCGTCGCAGTCGATGAAGACGCGGCCTTCTTGCCCTTCGCTGCCGCAGAAGACGATGCGGCCTTCTTGCCCGTAGCAGCGGTAGTCTTCTTGGGAGCCATTGTCGATCGTTGATGGGAGAAAACGAAGAGGAAGTCAGTAACAAGAAGTTCGAGCAAAGAGAGAAGGTAAAGAAATCCTCAAAGAATAAATTACTCCTATTTATAGGCGAAGGAGGCTCGTAAATCAACAAACGCCTCGATCCACGCGCCGCCTAAAAGAATAAAGGCAAAACGCTTCGGTCAAAGCAAAACTGACCCTTGGGATCCTCCCCCAAAAGGCGGTGTTAATTCAAAAAAAATGAATCAAGGGCATTTATTGCAGAAGATTTGCACACGTGGTTGGGACACGTGGCAAAAAGTCTATGCAGCCTAACAGCTCATACGGCCAGATAAATCCATGCGGCTGAACCATCTATGCGGTTAGCAAAGGCCATGCTTCTTATTCAAAGTATTTCAATTTTACAAATTGAAAACTTTGAAGGGGGTCCTATAAAAGCATGAAAAATATCAGAATGATGCACTATGCGGCTCGGAACAGGAGATTTCCATGCGGCTCATATAGGGACAGTCCCATGCGGTTCAAAGAGACTCTCAGGCTCATGCGGCTCAGAGCAGAAGAATAATGTGCCTTATATAGGGACAGTCCCATGCGGTTCAAAGAGTCCCCCCAGCCTCATGCGGCTCGGGAGTATATGCGGCTCACAAACGACCAATAGAGATATGTGGCTTGATCAACACCACGTGTCTCCGTGGGATCCCTTCACCCAGCTGGCCGTCAAGTAATGGCCTTATTTAATGCTTAATGCTCTGACCTGATTTGACAGCTGACGGCACTTTGACATAAAGTGCCATGATGGTTCTGTTCTAATGACAGACTCTTCGAGAACAGAAGAAAATCTCTGACACGATCCAAGATTGCCACGTGGCTATTCCCATGCTTCTCAATTGAAGAACAAGCTTCACGCGGCTGGCAGGAATCATCTTCCTGCGGCTCACCAAGAAGCCATCCCATGCGGCTCGCAAGTACTATACCTATACGGCTTACTGAGACGCTGTCTCATGCGGTTCATGGATATCATGCGGCTCTGGCAGGGTCCACCATTAAGACACGTGGCAGAGATTCAATTGCCTCCATAACTTGACAGCTGGATTATGGGACGCGTGGTTTTAAATCAATCAGAGATTTACTATATCCCAATAATCATATTTGACATTATCCTTATAATTAATGAGATCAGGACATATCATTCATAATCAAGCCAATGGAACACGTGGTGAGAGATCCAAGCTTGACACAACCAATCATGAAGATTTAAAGCAATCAGCATTAATCATTCACAGGATTCAATACTATCCCCATTTTATGGCCCAGATCCTTCACGCTTAAGACTAATGGTCCAGATTGATAAAACATCAGGCCGTCGCCACTTTGAGAATGGGTAATCATCCAAACCCTAATGATGCCCCCACTCCTATAAATAAGCAAGGTGCCATTCCCTTACGAGATATACAGAGAGACTCCCCCAATAATCAGAGAGAAAATACACAGAGAGAGAGAAGCCAGAAGAATAATAGAAGGAGAGCAAGAAGAGCATTTCTTCATCAATGCCAACCATCTCTTCACAGGAGCCAAGGCTGCATACCGATCGTCCAAGGAGTAAGGCAGGGCTGCCGTCGCCTTCCCGAGCCTCTATCGTCACCCCGAGAATCTAAAATAAACAATTGTACTTAGACTGCTGTACCTAGGTTTTCGTCCCTAGGCTTTCTTTGTACAAGCGAATTTGTAACGTGAAGTAAAAGTTCGATCCTCCGATAATTGTTCTGTTCTTTTACATTTCATGGCAAACACCTTCGACCCGATCCAACGGGCGATTTTGTGCACGGCCTATCGGAATCCAACTTTGGACATACGGTTGGGTTCATATCGAAAAATGGGAACCGTAGACATATAGTTTGATAACTTTAGAGACCGTAGATGTTGGCATACTTTTCGGTACAAAATGGGTCGAACGATGGACATCGTTTTGACCCAAAATTACCGTTTTGCCTATGTGTCCAGATTTGGGCTTATGGGTAGGCTATCCTAGCTAATTTGACTATTCTGAAAATGTTGGTAATAACTTTTCAGCCTTCGAAGACTGTTGTGAGAGTTTGACTTTTGTGACTCGTCGATTGGCTGGATAGTGTTGGTCCTACATGCTACCTCCAGACAAGTATACCTTGCCTTCTTTACTGTATATTGCATGCTTATATTCTTTCTCCTTTAGTTATATGTTATCATTTAGTTTTCTTGGATTGATTTGGTTTATTTGCTCTTCTTCGTATCATGTATATTATTTTAGTTGTCTCGTTTATTTACCTTTATTGTTCATACTTTGACATTATAGTTCATATTGGATTTGTCCTTACATGTACCTTGACTGAGTCGTATTGTGTCGTAAGACGAGTGCGTCATAACTGAACTGCTATTTTCTTGTTTCAATTTTCTCAACCTGCGAGTCCACACTCGGGGCGAGGGTTAGTGATTTGTTCAAACCTGTGAGTCCACACTCGGGGCAAGGGTTTGGTATCCATTGATCTCTTGTTTGCCTATTTTCTTCTAATAGTTCATTTATGTGTAATTATTCTCGTATCCATATTTCATAGTCAGTTTGTCAGTTTCTGTCTATTTTCTGTTTATTTTTTTATACATGATAAACTGTTAGATAGGCATGTTTTATGTATCTTGCTAGTCCCCTGAGGACCTGATGATCTCTTCAGGTAGTTGATTGCATGGAGTGAGTTAGCTGATCATGATGGTAGTTGATTACATTTGTAGATTCAGGTATGCTAGTGATATTGATTTGTTATCCTCTCGTGCTTGTATTCCTTATCATGATATATTCTGCTTACCATCCTAGTTTATAGACTCATGTTATTTCTTTGGAGTCCAATTGGACATATATGCTAGTATGCTACAGACCATGTACCAAAATATTCATTCTTATTTTACATTCTTCTGGTGGATTGAGATATAGTTTAACTTGCCATGATTAGGCATATTACCATTGTCAAGACAACTTATACATATTCGAGTTGGGCTGGAGTCCGCTTGATACGTAGCTGGCCTGCGCACGTATTCATACCCCGAAAAGCGGGTGCAGATCGTGACAAGTTTTTTGGTGGCCCATGCAGGTCAGAGCATATCGTACCGGTTATGTAATTGTACCGATACGAGCCTACGAATATGATTAAACCCTTAGGAATCACAATCCGCACTGCCTTGAAAATTCTCTTAGAAATTTCTCTATCGTCCTTGAAACTTTGTATTTGCTCTCGATTATTCTTCCTTGCCTTCCCATACAATTGATTTTCGTCCCTTTCTATTTCGGAGTGACGAATGATCGTGTTGTCTAGAATTTATCAGAAATTCTTAAGTTATAATGTAAGTTAGTTTGATTATCAAATTTTTGTTGCTTGATAGATATGAGGGGATTAGAGATGCTATATGCCATAAGATATATATTGGTAGTAATTTTTGTAACTAGTGTGCATGGTTATAAATTTTATGACATCATGTGTTGAAGGGGTAGTGTGTCACGACCCGCACCCTAGAGTAAGGGCACGAGACGTGGGTACGTCCAGCCTATGCCGCAGTGTCCGCGGTAGAACGCTGTCCTAGGTCACAAACATCTAACAATATATCTCTAAACAGTTTATACTCCCCGAATGGGGGTGACATAGCAGTAAAACTCAATCACAACTAAGAAGGAGATAGCACGATATGAAATAGAACTCAAGGAAATAAATAGATGAAATAGTCTAAGATAATCCCAGCAATATCCAGAGAAATACAAACTCAGCTACAGCATGAAAGAATATATACATCTCAGAATAAGTCTAGCTAAAACATGTCTCATGACTACAAAAAGGAAGATAAGCCTAACTAATCTAGACTAGGCAATCGGGGGAATATCCTCAGCTACAGCTGGGTCCTCCTGGGAGTCCAGCTCAAAGGTGTCATCTAAAGCTGCCCCGTAGAAAGTGTCCAGGCAGGCCTCCTCCTCGTCCTCTTTAATATTTCAACAGGTCCAGTCAGGACAGGAGCGAGCACAGTACATCTCAACAATTCATAGCAGGTTAGAAAATATAAACATGCAGTAAAGTAAGATATAAGTACTGAAAGAACTGCAGTATAAAAACAGAGAGAGAACTGTAATAGAAATATCTACTATAAATAGAGAGCTAACATGTGGCTAATGAGTGAGAGTACAACATGAACATATAAATGGCCTGGGATGATTCTGTGAAGACACTACGGAATGATTCAAAGAAGATACTACTGGTGTATTATTCACATGTCCACTTCTACTCTCCCGTACCCCCAATCAATACACAAGGATCCAGCCAGGTTATGTTATATGATTCCATGCACGGCCCCCGAAGGGTGATACATGGATGTCCCATAAATAGGGATTCTGGGGGTTACCCAACAGTGTAAGATTCAAGAGACTCTGTGATCATGAGGGTACATGTCACAAGTAATCAAATGAACCAAGAAGCATAGTGATACGCCATGTAAGTAAAATGCACAGAACACGTAGTACCCGATGCTCCCTAAGGATAACATCTCAAAAAAGGATCCATATAGTACCAATCCGTGTGACCATCGTGACAGTACAAGTAAAGTAATCTACTGCAAGAAATAATTCTAAGCAGGATATGAAATGATCAGAGAATGTACTCGCCTGTATCTGAGTGTCCAATATGAAACGTACTGTGCAAGGAGTGGTGTCTGGCTCCTAATCAGAACAGCACAAGTCACAACAAGTCCAGAATAGTAAAATGAAGTCCTACTATGCATTCTACATGATTCTAGGTCAAACTAGGCCAAAGTCAACTCTTGGTCAACTCTGGTCAATCCTAGAAGTCAAACTAGGTCAACCAAGTCTAATTTAGTCTAAACAAGTCTAGCTTAGTACTCCTACACATCACTAGGTCAATCTAGCATCACACTTACACAATTAGATATTCCTATACATTAATTATTCACAATACTCTATTAACTTATATAGAAACAAAACTTACATTATAAATAGATACATACATTTGAGTTAACATTATATATATCTAGGCTAAGTACTATATGTATATATATAGATATGCATCACACACAAGTACATATATATACACATTCTACATAAACATTTCACACACCATATATATATGTATTCATATATGATATACACATGTGCATAAGAGGGAGAGAAGGCCTGTGTGTGTGTATAAATTGTGTGGGTGTGTGGTAAGAGTGTACAGGAATGTAGTGTATGTGTGTGCTACATGCATTGAGGCATAATGAACATTGTGTATATCACTAGATGGTAAAATTTGGAAACAGTGTGCAGGAAATAAAATCAGTACAGATGAGAGGACAGTGTGTGTGTACTGCTGTGGGGGTGTGTGTGTGATGTTGCACAGGAACAGTGAGTGAAAGGGGGGTGTGCATAGTTTGTGTGTACAGGAAATAAGAGGGAAAGCTCTGTGTGTGTGATTGGACTGCTCATGGGACAGCAGTGACAGCCCAAAACTCTCATTAAACTCCAACTTAGTTCAACCAAGTCAACACACATTCCCAGGTTTGTGTCTGTGAACAATGTATTAGCAGGATATGGAATGAAATCTGGAACAAAGAACAATGGCAAGGACTGATAATAGTAAGCTAACAATGTGTGAACCACAAAACAGTGAACTAACAAGTTGTACAGGAATTATCATGACCATTTGACATTAATTTAGTTAAGAGAGTATCACAATTGCATGGTATGTACATATGTAACATTGTACCTGTGTGTTACACATGATAGTGCATAGGAGCAGTGGGTAGATAGGTGTATGGATGACAGGAACATCTACATATGAACCCAATTCAAATCTAAGAAGTTCTCAACTTGACAGTTCCAGAAAACCAGTTTTTAAGAAAAAGGGAATGAAGGGTTCAGAAATTTACATGGGAAATTTGAGAACGAAATCAGTGTCAAATCGAAAAACCTAATCAATACACCAATGTGATACACTATACAGCAGGTTAAATACCATATAAACTACATACTTACATTATTTAAAAGATTATGAACTCAGAAAAACCCTAACTCCAGTTTCAGTACCAGTAATGTATCAGAAATCCAAATTGATCTTCGAACATCAAATTCTATCCAAACTCCAATTCTAGATGATTATACTGATCATATACATATACATCAACATGCTGGTACTCTATTTACTCATAATTTAACATTTTAAAAAAATATTTAAAAGAGGTTGATCTCATAATTATGCACACAGTAAACAAGTATCAGAGAACACATTAAACCTTCAATTCGAATTGAAAAACCCAATCCAAATCAATAATTGAAGTGTGCAGTCAGGTGTACACATAATACATGTCATGGGGACGGTGTTCGTGTCCAACAAGATGGATACGAACGTGTTCTAAACAACCACACATCACAAACACAAACCTGTGCATAAAATCATCGTGCACACGTGCACTTGTGTCGTGTACACGACACAAGACACGAGGGAGTCTCGTGGTCACCCACATAGGTAGCCCACCTATAGGGCTACCCCATAGGCCCATTGGCCAGTGTACACAACGTGTCAGTGTCGAACACGAGGCCCGTATCAGTGGCAATAAACAACAATGCACAGTACAGTGTGAAATTGGTGCAGTTGAGATTTCTCCCAAACCGCTCGATAAGACGAGCTGAAAATTGGTCTGTGTCATGTCAATCACGTGTCCTAAGTGTCACCAAAGTTTCATCCCAAATAGTGTCGTGTCGTGTCCGCTACAGACCCCGATAGGCAGGGGAGCATTGTAGAACGCGTGGGAGCGTGTGCACGCGCGTGTCCACTCCACGAAACCGACACAAAGCGACACGAACACTACCACAGAAGATCAAAAATGCATAAGCAATAGTAAAACTAACATTCCTATTCAAACACAAATCGAAATCTCGA
Organism: Iris pallida; assembly: GCA_029216955.1. Taxonomy (NCBI): domain Eukaryota; kingdom Viridiplantae; phylum Streptophyta; class Magnoliopsida; order Asparagales; family Iridaceae; genus Iris; species Iris pallida. The sequence goes on from JANAVB010021101.1 coordinate 250,511, forward strand.
TCGAAATGCCCTTTGTGGTATTTCGTCGAACACCTATGCTGTTCACTGATACGTGTCCGATACGGACACGTACAGGACACGAAATCGAGCAAATCCTATTCCTACAGCACAAGGACACCTAGGGCTTCCTATTGATGAAGACAAAATGAAAATCCATGGAGAAATGGAGAGATTACCTATTCTTGAACTATGGGTGAAAAAGCCCCAAATGGAAAGATTTCCTCAACCACCCAAAACTTCACAAATTATTTCCTTCCTGTCAAAAATCAATACCAGCAGCAAGAACAATATTATTAGGATCTAATGCAACTAGTTTGGGGAAAATAGGACCTTAAATGAATTTATTATGAATTTCTAAGGATAGGAACTCACCTCTTTCTTCTTGAAATAAATTTTCCTGAGGAAGGGAGGCTAGCCGTAGAATTAAGGAGGGGTTTTATAGTTGGGGGAATCCCTAGGTTAACTCAAGTGGCCGGCCATGTTGGGTTAGGGTAGGGTTTGAACTAAGTTAGCTAGTCCTATTAGGTTTAGTCACAAAATGACTTGTGAAATCACAAGCCATTTCTTAAATCACTTGATTTCAAAATTCCTAATTCAAATTCTAATGAATCAAAAACCACTAACTTAAGTCATACTAGGTTAGACTAGAGTCACTTGACCTAACCATGTCCAACTAACTAGGGTTAGCTCCTAGGTTGGTCTACAAGGGTCAATACTAGTCAAAAATCAAACTAGTCCAAACAATTCCAAAATAATTCCTAAAAATTCCCATAAATTCTAATTAATACTAATAAATTTAAATTACCCCAAAAATGACAAATTTACCCTCAAACTAGAAATGTGGTAGTGACAAATCTACCCTCCTTAAAAGAATTTTGTTCTCGAAATTGAAAGGTGAAATACAACTGATGAGAAGGATAGAAAGCATACCTCACGGTCCAAAAAGATAAGGGTAGCGCTCGCGCATCTCATCCTCCCGCTCCCAGGTAGACTCTCCTGGAGAATGATGCCTCCATGCGACGCGTACCAAAGGTATCACCTGGTTCCTCAGAACCTTCTTCCGTCGATCCAGAATCTCTACCTCTGGATAGCTGAGAGAAGGCCCAACCTCTATCTCTGAATGATCGAGCACATGGCTAGGGTCAGCCACGTACTGTCTCAACTGTGATACATGGAATACGTTGTAGACCCCCACAAGTACAGACGGCAAGTCTAGCCTGTAAGCCACGTCACCGACTCTTTCGCTGATAACGAAAGGGCCGATGAAGCGCGGGCTAAGCTTCCCGCCTCCACCAAAACGTATCGTACCACGAGTCGGAGATATCCTCAAGAAAACCTGGTCTTCGACCTAATCACAAGCAAGGTCTCAATTAATTATAATATACAAACATGATCAAAAATCATAAGCAACAACCTAAATCTAATCTTACTCTAATCTGTACCTCAAACTCCAAGGGCCTCCGGTGGCTATCGGCCCAGTGCCGATGTCTGTCCTGCGCTACGCGAAGTCTGTCCCTGATGAGCTTCACCTTCTCGGCTGTATCAACAACCATCTCTGGCCCCAGTAAAGCTCGCTCACCAACATCATCCCAGGATAAGGGTGTACGGTACCTACGCCCGTACAGAGCCTCGAAAGGTGACATCTCAATGCTGGCCTGGAAACTATTGTTGTAGGCAAACTCCACCAAATGAAGATGATCCTCCCAGGAACCTCCAAAGTCTAGGACGCACGTCCGCAGCATATCCTCAAGGGTCTGAATAGTCCGTTCTGACTGTCCGTCCATCTGGGGGTGGTATGCAGTACTAAACTTGAGCTGTGTGCCCAAGCTGGTCTGCAGACTCCTCCAGAAATGGGAAGTAAAATGGCTATCCCGATCTGAGACGATGCTGACTGGAACTCCGTGGATCCTGACTATCTGCCACATATACATCTCCGCCAGTCTCTCTGTAGACCTACCCACCTTGAATAGCAAGAAGTAGGCCAATTTGGTCAACCTATCAACGATGACCCAAATCGCGTCTTTCCCTCCTGAAGTACGCGGCAATCCTGAAATGAAGTCCATCGTGATATGCTCCCACTTCCACTCGGGAATGGGCAGCGGCTGCAACAATCCACCGGGCCTCTGCCTCTCCGCCTTGACCTGCTGACAGACCAAACACCTAGCCACAAAGTGGGACACTTCTCGCTTCATTTCTGACCACCATACATGCTCTCGCAGATCCCTGTACATCTTGTTGGTACCAGGATGTATCGAGTACTATGACCTGTGAGCCTCCTGCATGATCTGCTCTCTGAGCTCCCCGCTAGGGACACATAACCTGGCACCGTGCCTCAGGGCACTGTCCTCTGCAAGTGAAAACTCAGCATCCTCCACTCCCATACTGATCTGCTCTCTGATACACTGCAGAGCCACATCCTCGTACTGGGCCGCCTTGATCCTGTCTATCAAGTCCGACTGAATCTGCATCCTCCATAGCTGTATCTGCACTCCGGGCACGATCACCTCGTTCCCAAGACTCTCCAAGTCGGCAAGCAAATGCCGATCCATGGTCAAACACATGGATGTCGGATACCTACTCAAGGCATCTGTAACCACATTGGCCTTACCTGGGTGGTACTGAAGTAGGATGTCAAAATCCTTCATCAACTCTAGCCATCTGCGCTGTCTCATGTTCAACTCCTTCTGAGTGAACACATACTTTTAGCTCTTGTGATCTGTAAAGATCTCCACCCTCTCACCATACAGATAATGCTTCCACAGCTTCAATGCAAAAATCACTGCTGCCAGCTCCAGGTCGTGGGTAGGGTAGTTCTTCTCATGGGGACGTAACTGCCTGGAAGCATAGGCAATTACCTTTCCGTGCTGCTGCAACACACAACCCAGCCCTTTCCCTGAAGCATCACTATAAATAGTGTAACCACCTGATCCTGAAGGCAACGTCAGAATCAGAGCTGTCGTCAGCCGCTTCTTCAACTCATCAAAAGCTGCCTGACACTCCTCTGACCATACATACTCAGCATCCTTCTGGGTCAACCGTGTCAACGGCTCTGCAACCCGAGAGAAATCCTGTACAAATCTCCGATAGTATCCTGCCAGCCCCAGGAAGCTCCTGATCTCTGCAACTGAAGTCGGCGCTGCCCATGCCTGTCACGCCCCAGAGCCAGAATACTGGAGAGCGGGGGCAGACATAGCCAGCTACGTATAACGAAATGGAATCCACACCGCTATACGGTCACGGCTGTCTAGATATGTGAGGGTTTCACTACAATCCATCAGTCTCTTAAGGTCATAAATTATCCTATTGTCTCAATCTCAACCAACTAGTAATAATCACAAGATATCAGATCTCCAAATATACAATTATAAAGCGTCCCAAACATTACATATCCAGATGATCATGAAGCTAGTCGTTACAAAATGTGAGGACTAGCAAGAGTTCTGTCATACATGATCAACCCCCGGGGCTTGTCAATCATGTTACAGCCCGTAGGCAGACAGTAAGTAAGTACAATCGAGCTAACACTTGCTCGTCGGCTAAACGCCTCAAAAGAATAATTTATAATATTACAGTGGGAGAACAAAAGAAACCCACTCGATGTCCTGGTTACGCCTGGTGACCACCATCGGGCTGGAAAGCAGGAAGATCCTTTGGTACTGCTCCGGTATCTAGCCATACAAAACCAGCTGGGTCAGACCCCAGGAAGAGCAAGTGCCACAAAGGAGGCCACAAAATAAGAACCAAAGCCAGCAAATTAGCACAATAATATAATTACATAATAAGAGACAGTAATTTAAGAAAAGCATGATAGGTAATTATAAAAGACAATCTTGCATAGAATCACTAAAATACAGGACATATGGAAAAGCATGTCAGGATGATATACGATGAGATAACCATGGGACTATTTAGATAGCTAGGTTACAACCCGTAAACCAAATAAGGACCGGGGTTGTAACCCTTCGTCTGAACGGAACTTGGTTTCTCTCACCATTTATCGGCAAGATAAATATAAGAAATCAGGTCAAGTAACAATCTGGAGTGACAATCATTATAGTGACAATCTGGAGTGACAATCCTTCAATCATTCTGGTACAATCTTACAATCAATCAATTCTAGACAATACTATACTGTACTAGACTCCATCCAAGCAATCACGGCCAATCATTGCCTACGGCTTTCTACATTAACTAACTAGGGTTATCACAATCCTAGTTACTAGCAAGATGCAATGAGATGTTCCAAGTAGTCACAGGCCCTGCAGCTATCCAGGTTATCCTGACAATTATTATAGTGACAATCTAGAGAGTACAATGCATTAGAGTGACAATAGAATTCAATCATTTAAGTGACAATGGTGGGTGCCCCACATAACAGTGGGCTGGAAATGTGCCCTACTCGTCGGCAGGCTACAAGTCCAATCATTTGCGACCGGGATAACGGGATCGCCTGTAACTGGGGAACATCTCTTCATGACTAGTGAATTATACTAATCATTAACCTTAGTCCAATTCAGTAGGTACTCCTGACCGTGGTACTCAGGAGTCCCCTCCTAGACATGATGCAAGACATAACTGGATTATTTGTACAAGCACAATCGCCCACGGTGTCAGGATTAATTTTACAGGTCATGTCATGTCAGGTAGCCGTCGCAACAGCGATGCAAGATGTATCAGGTCAGGTTATCATATCATGTGTACTAGTCAGGAGTGCGCCACGACGGGCCACTTATCAGGTCATGCTCAATTATCAATTCCAAACATATCCAGTAAATTCGTGATTATCGAGTTCAGGATAAAAGACGTAAGGATATAAAATGGACATCAAATATCTAATAAAATATCAATATACAGGGCTATAAAAGAGCTAAGCTTAAGGAAAATGAAACCAAAATGGCACGCGGACATAAGACCAAGCCAGCCAAAGGCCATACGCTCAGTGCAAAAGTCATACGCTCAGGCCAGCCTACGCTCAAGCCAACCTACGCTCAGGCCAACCTACGCTCAGGTCAAGCGTGTGCAAGTCATACGCTCCCAAAAGGCAGCGTATGGGGTCCATACGACTCCTTGTCATGCATGCGAGCGTATGCGAGTCATACGCTCCCAAAAGGCAGCGTATGGGGTCCATACGACTCCTTGTCAAGCAAGCGAGCGTATGCGAGTCATACGCTCCCAAAAGGCAGCGTATGGGGACTGCGCTGCGCTAAAGAGCGTGCGCAACTCATTGGCATAAGCTAAAAAGCTCGTACACTGCTCACTGTCTTCTCCAAACAGCAAGAACTCTATGAGTGAACCCAAAGCTTCAAAAGTCCATAACTTGGTCAAAATAAGTCCAAATCTAACTTTGCAAAGTTCTATCTTGGGTGAAATTCAATCCTCTCCAACATAAGAACATCAAAACCCATAAAAATACAACTTAAATAGATCAAAACCATGCAAAAACCAAAAATAGAAGAAACTTAGATCTAGAACAATAGAAACTCTAAATCACAAAATGTCAAGTTCTAATGTTGATCACCATGGCCTATTCTAGCTAATGGACAAATAAAAAGTGGTTCTCAAGTGGTGGCAAGGTGCACTTGCCTAGACCTCTCTCTCTCTCTCTCCCTCTCCTTGGTAGGTAAGGAAGTAATGGGGAAGAAGAAGATGAGTAATGAAGAGAGAGAAGGAAGAAATGGCAATAAATATCAAAGGTGGTGGTAGGTAGGGAGTTTATCCATGGTTCATGATGAACCAAAATAATCCCAACCGAACCAAGCCAACCCGGCACAAGAATAAACCAAGCCAAGCCATGAAGAAAACTAAACAAGAAATCATGCAATACAAGAATAAATACGTACACGTATTCCAAAAATACGTAATACGAACCACAGGCATTACAACTCTACCCACCTTAAAAGAATTCTGTCCTCAGAATTTAATCAAGAGGTTAGAGGGGCAATGACAAGCTATACTAATAACAAGCAAGCTATACTAGGCAATCAACCAATCATGCAAGCAAGGAATCGAAGGCAGGAGGTATAAGAAAGACATTATACCCCACGAGTCAAACAGGTAGGGATAACATGATCGGATATCATCCTCACACTCCCACGTTTGACTCTCCCAAGGAGCGATGAACTCAAGCGACATGAACTAAACTGATAGTCTTGCGCTTGAGGTCTCTCTCCTTGGTCAAACAGGGACACGGGCCTTTTCTCATACGAAAAGGTTGGTACCAATAACCGTTTTTGAATGATCTAGGACATGGCTCGGGTTCGGAATATACCGTTATAATTAGGACACATGAAACATGACACGTGTCCCGCATAACAACGACAGAAAGCAAGACAATAGGATACAGATACCTCTCTGTCGATTCTGGATCTGGGCCTGGGCCAGGACGAACTGCTGAGGCCTCTGTTGCTGGAAAGTCTGGGCATGAGTCGGCAATGGCCTCAGGAACGGAAACTACTGTTGCTGGTGAACTGGAGCTGGTGCTGGTGCTGGTGCTGGTCCCCTAACCGAGGGACTAGATACTGTCGATGCTGAATCAACTCTGAATGGACAGGACCCCACCCTATGGTCCGGTGCACCACACAATAAACACAATCCCAACGCCTTGCGACACTCCGCTACCACATGTCCAGGCTTCCCATAATAAGAACAGCCTACGGCGAAAGACTGTTCTTGCTTCTGTTTCTGCTGAGGGTACGTCAGGGTCGAGTACTGGACCGACGTAACTGAGGTTGCTTGCCTCGGAGTTCCAATAGTCAAAGCCCTAGCTGCCGGGGCTGGTGCTGAAGACTGATTCATCTGACTATGGGACTGCTTCCGACCTCCGGTCCTGTCCACTATCCTCTGGGAGGTATACTCGTGCCTCCTTGCTGCTCGCAACACCGCATCATAGGTCTGATGCTCGAACTGTTCTACTGCCAGTATAATCTCCAGGTGAAGTCCCTGCTGGAACCACTGCGCTCTGTCAAACTCGGTTGCCACCAAGGTGGGAGCAAACCGACTGAGTCTGGAAAACTCGGCCGCATATCCGTCAACCGTCCTCTCCATCTGCTTAAGATTACTGAACCTGGTCTGCAAGTCATACCGAGCTATTGCATCATAATACTTGGTCTGGAACTTTTTGCTGAACACTGCCCAGGGGACAGGTGTTGCCAATCCCACTGCTTGTGCGTCCCACCAACTGCGGGCTAGATCTAATAACTGTAGGCGCACCACAGCCACCTTCTCGTCTTCTGGAGTCTTCGCGGCTTCGAGAATCACCTCTATATCTTGTAGCCAAGCATCGGCAGCAATGGCATCCTCGCTGCCATCGAAGAACGGAGGGTTCAGGCGCTTAAAACTGTTGACCGTACTGTTCCCTCGGGGTCCACTTCTATTCAGAGCATCTTCCACTGCCTGGTGCAAGGCATCGCCTCTACGATCTTGGGAAGCTAACAATGATCTGATGAGACCCACCAAAGTGCCATCATCAGGATTTGCAGGCTGGACTGGCTGAACTGGCGGTTCTCCTCCAGTAGGTACGACTCGGGAGGCTGCTCCTGAGTGCTAGGCCTGATCTTCCGGTTGCTGCTGGTCTACGGGAGGTGCTTCTCCTTGCTGATCGGCAGGTCCAGGTTCAATGCCGCTGAAGAAGACGACATAGGAACAATAAGGAAGGACCAGGACAGATCAACGATTACAAGCATGTGATCAGGACAAGAATTTTCAGGAATCAAGAGGATACGAGCAGAGATCAAGGGCGAGTACAGATTGAGACATCTATTCGGTAAACCCTCACACATCTTGATTAACAAGACCTGCATGGGCCACCACTTAAACCATGTCACGCCCCAGAGCCAGAATACTGGAGAGCGGGGGCAGACATAGCCAGCTAGGTATAACGGAATAGAATCAACACCGCTATACGGTCACGGCTGTCTAGATATGTGAGGGTTTCACTACAATCCATCAGTCTCTTAAGGTCATAAATTATCCTATTGTCTCAATCTCAACCAACTAGTAATAATCACAAGATATCAGATCTCCAAATATACAATTGTAAGGCGTCCCAAATATTACATATCCAGATGATCATGAAGCTAGTCATTACAAAATGTGAGGACTAGCAAGAGTTCAGTCATACATGATCAACCCCCGGGGCTTGTCAATCATGTTACAGCCCGTAGGCAGACAGTAAGTAAGTACAATCGAGCTAACACTTGCTCGTCGGCTAAACGCCTCAAAAGAATAATTTACAATATTACAGTGGGAAAACAAAAGAAACCCACTCGATGCCCTGGTTACGCCTGGTGACCACCATCGGGCTGGAAAGCAGGAAGATCCTTTGGTGCTGCTCCGGTATCTGGCCATACAAAACCAGCTGGGTCAGACCCCAGGAAGAGCAAGTGCCACAAAGGAGGCCACAAAATAAGAACCAAAGCCAGCAAATTAGCACAATAATATAATTATATAATAAGAGACAGTAATTTAAGAAAAGCATGATGGGTAATTATAAAAGACAATCTTGCATAGAATCACTAAAAGACAGGACATATGGAAAAGCATGTCAGGATGATATACGATGAGATAACTATGGGACTATTCAGATAGCTAGGTTACAACCCGTAAACCAAACAAGGACCGGGGTTGTAACCCTTCGTCTGAACGGAACTTGGTTTCTCTCACCATTTATCGGCAAAGATAAATATAAGAAATCAGGTCAAGTAACAATCTGGAGTGACAATCATTATAGTGACAATCTGGAGTGACAATCCTTCAATCATTCTGGTACAATCTTACAATCAATCAATTCTAGACAATACTATACTGTACTAGACTCCAACCAAGCAATCACGGCCAATCATTGCCTACGGCTTTCTACATTAACTAACTAGGGTTATCACAATCCTAGTTACTAGCAAGATGTAATGAGATGTTCCAAGTAGTCACAGGCCCTGCCGCTATCCAGGTTAGCCAGGCAATCATTATAGTGACAATCTAGAGAGTACAATGCATTAGAGTGACAATAGAATTCAATCATTTAAGTGACGATGGTGGGTGCCCCACATAACAGTGGGCTGGAAATGTGCCCTACTTGTCGGCAGGCTACAAGTCCAATCATTTGCGGCCGGAATAACGGGATCGCCTGTAACTGGGGAACATCTTTTCATGACTAGTGAATTATACTAATCATTAACCTTAGTCTAATTCAGTAGGTACTCCTGACCGTGGTACTCAGGAGTCCCCTCCTAGACATGATGCAAGACATGACTGGATTATTTGTACAAGCACAATCGCCCACGGTGTCAGAATTAATTATACAGGTCATGTCATGTCAGGTTGCCGTCGCAACAGCTATGCAAGATGTATCAGGTCAGGTTATCATATCATGTGTACTAGTCAGGAGTGCGCCACGACGGGCCACTTATCAGGTCATGCTCAATTATCAATTCTAAACATATCCAGTAAATTCTTGATTATCAAGTTCAGGACAAAAGGCGTAAGGATATAAAATGGACGTCAAATATCTAATAAAATATCAATATAGAGGGCTATAGAAGAGCTAAGCTTAAGGAAAATAAAACCAAACTGGCACGCGGACATAAGACCAAGCCAGCCAAAGGCCATACGCTCAGTGCAAAAGTCATACGCTCAGGCCAGCCTACGCTCAAGCCAACCTACGCTCAGGCCAACCTACGCTCAGGTCAAGCGTATGCAAGTCATACGCTCCCAAAAGGCAGCGTATGGGGTCCATACGACTCCTTGTCATGCAAGCGAGCGTATGCGAGTCATACGCTCCCAAAAGGCAGCTGTAGAAGCATGGAAAATACTAAAAAAATTGACTCATGCGGCCAAGAAAGACCCATGCGGCTCAGAAAACGCATGCGACTCAGGGAGTCATGCGGCATAAGGAGCTATGCGGCCGGAGGTATTCTATGCGGCTCAGAAGACACGTGGCGTGACAGTGCTCCCCTCCGATCCATGCTGCATTAATTGTTTTGACGGCTGACCCCTCTGAAAAGTTGACAGACCTAACACCAAAGCAGGTAATTATGACTCTGTCATGATGAGGAATCTCTAGGAAAGAGAAAGAAATCTCTGACACGATCCTCCGAGAACAACAAAATGCCACGTGGCCCTGCCACGTGGCTGTGCTTATGTGGCTCGAATTGAAGACTTCCCATGCAGTTCAGAGTGAAGCTGTCCCATGCGGCTCGAGTGGAATCATCCCTATGCGGCTCAAGAAGATCATGCCCATGCGGCTCAAGCAGACACACCATTATGCGGTTCATGCGGCTCATCATATGGTTCAGAAGTCTGAAGGAGGGGGCCACTGCCCAGACAGCCCTGACACGTGTCCCAAGTCTTATGCGGCCTAAAATTCATGCGGCCCAAATCTCATGCGGCCCAATCTGCATACGGTTCCAGTCTCACCATTGGCTCTCAGGACACGTGTCCTCAGCCGATCAATCTCCCAGATTTATGGCAATCCAAGATCTGGTCGAATCCCAATGATCTGGGGCATATGGCAGGAGAATAAATTTGATTTATTCGCAGATATGAGAGAATCATTATAAGGAAGATTTATGCCAATCAGCATTAATTGCTAATGGGGATTTGGTGTAATCTACCCTTAATGGTTCTGATTCGTCACAATCAGAAACGAACGGCCTGGATTGATCAATCCCCAGGCCGCCGCCATCTCCAAGAGCTAATCATTGGCAACCCTAGCGATCACATCCCACTATTATAAATAGCAAGGTGCCATTCCCTTGTGAGATATAGAGAGATATACAAAAAAAAAGAATCAGAGAAGAATACGTATGCATAGGAAGACTTCACCCATAGTCAGAGAGAGAATATACACAGAGAGAGAGAAGCCCGGAGAGCAATCAGAGAGAGAGCAAGAAGGCATTTCTTCGTCAACGACCAAGCAGATCTTCCCCGAGTCAAGGCTGTGTACCGATCGTCCAAGGAGTAAGGCAGAGCGGCCGTCGCTTTCCCGAGCCTCTATCGTCACCCCCCAGAATCTAAAATAACAATCGTACTTAGACTGCTGTACCTAGGTTTTCGTCCCTAGGCTTTCTTTGTACGAGCGAGTTTGTATTGTGAGTCTAAGTTCAGTCCTCCGATAATTGTTCTGTACTTTTACAATCAATGGCAAACACGATGGCGACTCTACTGGGGACTAACTTCTCCACGGTTGAGGAGTTGGTGACGCAATCGGACGCAGCCAAACTTAGCTCTACACAATAGAAGATGGTCGTACGCTTCGACCAACAGGCGTTCGAAGAGATGCTCTCTGAAGGTAGCACTGGTCCGGTCCAGAAGCGCACCCGCGCCATAAAGGCTTGCAAAGAGTGGAGGCCAAAATAATTTGCTCCTCCGCGAGCCCTTGATGGGGTGCTCTCTATTGCTCAAGATGGCGAGAAAGACTCCCCTGCGGCCCCAATTCAGACCGTAGACAACTCTGCTGTCCCCAAGTCCGGCAGAAGAAAATACTATGATGCTGGACTTGCAGGGGCAAAGAGGAACTCTACGCGATCCGAGTCGCAAAAGAGTATTAACCGCAGGGAGAAAGCCCATGCGGCTACAACCGCCGACCGCATAAAGAAAACTCATGCGGCCACATCTGTCAGCCGTATAACTTATGCGGCTACAGTTGCCAACCGTACGGATGAGACTCATGCGGCTATTAAAGTCAATCGCTTGCAGAAAACCCATGCGGCCACAGATGCCGACCGCATGCGGTCAGCCTGTACGGTCGTGACTCATAACCGCATAAAGACTCATCCTACAACAAAAGACAGCCGCATACAGACAGCCTGTACGGTACCCAATGCTAGCCGCATAGCATCCGTCCCCCGCTTCTCTCGATCAGTCTTCGACCGGCTCTCATGCGGTCCTGACTCTGATCATTCTCTGGATGATAATCCAGACTCTGTGGTATTCGACTTAGACTCCTCCTATTACGCACCCACAAGTGCTAAAAGGAGGAAGTCTAGGGCAGCGCGGGCTCATCAAGTCCAGACGACTGCCCAACCTCTGACTATCGGGGCGTCCCGCTGATTATCATGCGGGCCTCTGATGGAAAGTTGTATAAAACCACTCAAGTCCAGCCCCCGGCGGCAAACAGACAAAGTGGTTCCTCTGACCTGCGTGAGGTTATCCTCCACAAACGCAAGGAAAGAGAAGGAGCTTCAGGGTGTAAAGAGCCCTCACACGGATATCAATGCACCCAGATCATCGTCAACTGCTATTGCAGCAACGCGGCGGTGACGGAAGACCGGCCATCCATCTTCCAAAGACTACATCACCCGAGCTCAGAAGACGAGGCACCTCCTGTTGTATCCTGCAAGTCCGTACAGAAAGTTCTCGCCAAGGGGAGAGGGAAGAAAACGAGCAGCTCCAGCCCGAAGGTGTCAACTACTGCAGCTAAGAAATCGTCGTCTAAAGGGTTATCCTCCACTGGAGTATTTCAACACACCCGTTCGAAGACGAAAACTGCTGCAGTAGGAAGTTCGTCGTCTGTACCATTATGGGTCGTCGGAACTGGGGGTAGCACCCCTCCAAACATCCACGACAATTCGACATTCCAGGAATACGGACTGGAGGAAGCAAATCCTCCGACGGATACAACAGATACCGACGTCCCCAAGGACATCCTAGACGAAGCAAGCTCTGAAGCCGGGGGTAGTGTTCCTTCCGAGTCTGAACCTGAAGAGAACATCCCCACATATCCTGATGATTTCTCGATGCACAGGTACGACTCGGAGGGTACATCCTCCACCACTCCTTCCGTCACTCCTCATGTGAAGACGGTGTTCATGACAGACAGCAATCAAGGCGGTTCCGGTGATCGCCAGCGCATCGACACTTTGGAGGCCATATTGCACGCCTTGGTCAAGTCTGTAGACGAGATCAAAGCGGCGCTTCCTAATCTGCAGGGGGTGACACCTGGCCAGACAAGCACGGGTCCCCCAATCAACGTAGATTCAAATTTGGCAGCACCGAACCCGGGCAATAATCCTTCCGAAGTAACGGCTCCGACTGTGACAGATGAGACCCGAGAAGTAAGGAGAGAAGTTCAAGAGCTCCGAGCCATGTTCTACGCCAGAAAAAACTCTCAAGACTTCAGAATACGGCAACCATATCCTGCAGAATGGAGGGATGTTCCATTTCCACCAAGATATAAGCCGTTCAATATCAACCCCTATGATGGCAACACCTCAGTAAGTCGGTACATCACTTACTTCGAGGTCACTACCGACCATCTTCCCCATGATGACGCTATCCTGACACGGTTATTCATTGGGACATTGGAAGGAGTCGCCTTCGATTGGTACCGCAACCTGCCGGACAATTGCATCCATTCCTTCGTTGGCTTCAAACGCCTGTTCTTGGAGAGATTCTATGAGGTAGGGCAGGACGTCACGATGTCTACCCTCATGGACGTCATTCAAGGAGAGAAAGAGCTGACGAGGAATTACATTGAGCGGTTTTGTCAAACCGCAATGAAGTTACCATCTGGCAACCCGGACTCCTCCTTGATCGAAATTTGCCAAAAGAGACTACTTCCAACAATCAGTCTCTGGATGGGCGAGAGTCAATTCAAGGACTGGAAGGCTTTTATCATTAGTGCTACAAGTGCCGAAGAACGATTAAAGAAGGCTCGCCAACTGGGATTACATATCTCAGAGGGAGAGAACAAGAGCAAGCGTCCCAGCACCACCAACGACAATAGGGGTAGCCCCTCCAACAATCGGGACAACAGAGGCAAGTAGGCTATGGTGGCCGATACAGCCCAGAAGCCTGAGTCGCAACCTGCAGACAAATAATGGCCTCAAATCACTTACTCTTTTGAAGACGATCACGTCAAGCCTATCTTGGACATGCTCATACAAGGAGATAGGATTCAGCTTCCTCCACCAAGACGGAAGCCTCGGCCGGCTGATCTGGAGAACCCAAAGTTCTGCCATTACTACCGCTACGTCCACCATGCTACGCACGACTGCTACCAACTGAAACGATATATCCAGAACCTCATCGATTCGAACGCTCTGGACATCGATTTCGAGGAGGTAACCGTGGCAGCCAACATGGTGTCCGTACAATTCGGCAGCTTCCCTCCAACAGAGACCCAGGACGAGGTTATACCCATCCCTCTGGCAACGATGGAGATTACTAATCTTCCGCCTGCTCAAGCTGCTGGTCTAGTACCCCTCACCACATCATGAGGAGAAATCATGTGGGTCCATCCGGACCTAGTCCACGATGTAACTCAGTCCACTCCATCTTCTAAAAAGAAAAGTGGAAAAGTCAGATCCTGCCGTACCACCTCAGCAAATGAAGAGGAAGTCACGGCCGTTGTTACTCGATCCGTAGCACAATCTCAACCTGTGGCTGAAAACTCGACTGATGATCATCTGCCCATTACCACGGATGCTCCGGGACCGGCTCAGCCTTCGACGACCGACAAGCCTAGGCCGAAGGAGACTCGCTTCGACAAATCCCTCTGAAAGGAAACATCTCAGGGGCTGGAGAGGCCCTACAACTTCGACATCTTGGCGCAATTGGCCAATACACCAGCCAAATTGTCCTTATATGAACTCCTGAGGCTCTCGAAGGATGTCCACACAGCCTTGAGCGATGCACTTCAAAATGCCGACGCGTACCTGGCTCAGGTCAACCTCACGGGAGAAAATCAGCCCACATACCTCTAAGACAGTGCCTGTACGGGAGCAATGCCTAACATCGTCTTCACTCCACAAGACATGCTCATCAAGACTAATCTACATGATCGCCCATTATACTACACAGGCTACATCGGCGATGTAAAGGTGGACCGGATGCACATTGACCCTGGGTCTTCTATAAGCATCATTCCAAAAGGACTACTGCATCATCTTCGCATCCCGATGCATCGCCTGACCCCTACAAACACCGCCATCAGTGGGTTCAATTCTGGCAGGAGCTACCCAATCGGGAAGATCCGTCTGAAATGTCAGATTGGCGATCTCCAATCAGAAGTCACTTGCTACGTCATAGATGCCGACACTTCATACAACATCCTTTTGGGGCGCCCTTGGATACACGAATACATGATCGTGCCTTCCATGCTACACCAATGCTTCAAATATGTCGACAAGCACGGCTTCGTGAGGACAGAATTTGCTGACATCGATCCTTTCAAAGGGGTCGAATCTTATTACTCGGACTCCTGCCTATACGAAAAGTCGAAGAGGCACCTTGAAGGAGGAAATAAATAAACTGATGTGGAAGCAACCACGGGATCAGAAGAACCTCTTACAATCTACCTCCAGGCTCGCAAACCAGGCAATTCCGTACCCCTTACGGCCACGCTGCGTAAGGACGCGATCAGCCTCTCGACACAGGAAGAGCAGTTGAGAATTCGGCTGCCAAGGTCCGGCCTGGTACCGAGACCCATGACAGGGCCACTTACCATCAGATTGCCGAGAGTCGGTCAATCCCAAACAGAGAAGCTCAATCCCTCCGATAGACCTCTAACGATACGCCTGCCTAATAAAGGTCGTCACCCCGATGCGAGGTCTGACACTTCAAGCGAACCAGCCACCCCTCACTCCACATCAAGTGCCAGACTGGGGGTTGCTAGTCTACCGACAACCCCACGCTCCGCTCCGTCAGCTGAGCCTCTAAAGATCAAGCTGACTAGGACGTCCTCTCAATCTTCATTCACAGAGGGGTAGCCGAAGAGGAACCAGAGCTAGCCAACTATGTGGCTGCCCATACTGACGCTACCTCCGCAGATGATGTAATCCCTCTAGAAAAGATACCTTACTTCAACAATAAAGGAATATCTTTGAACTACACCGAGCTCAATAAGCTATGTACAATGTATGCTATGGAACACGGTATAGGCACTCACCTACATACACGGGTGACAAATGTGTACACCGCTATCCAACTTACTTCAGTAGAAGACGCTTACCGAATAATCGAGGGAGGGAAATCATCTTCGGCCGGACGAACAACCCGCATCCCCTCGCCATAGAAGAAGTCGACTTCGGGTCAGATGCTGGAAGACTGCCTCTGTATCTCCATTGCCCTCAATCCAAATATCTCATGCAGAAACAGGGGTATGATCTAGAGACAACGCCAGGACTGAACTACGACACTGGACGACGATTACCTTTGAAGACGCCAGCCCCGGCGGGCAAACCACGAAACTACTATAACAAAACCCGATACGGTTTAGGGTATGTAACGCCTACTATGACCCCTGAAAGCTCAGATGAAGAATGCGACTGGCAGTCACATTCAACCGGATCACCGACTTTCGACTCAGATACCAGCATCGGAGATGTGTTCAGACAAGTCATGTCAGTCAACATGGCATTCACCGACGCTTACGAGGAAGACGAAGACATCTCCAAAATCCTTGAGCTAGAGCCATGGGCCCAGTAATTAGACGCACAATGGGAAAAGTGGTTCGAACTGAGAGAACCTCCTACTGAAGATGAGGTCATACAAGTGGATCTCGGCAGCGAATCTTCTCCAAAACCGATCTTTATCAGTAAAAGCCTAACTGACGAAGAATGAGAGTCACTGTTAGAACTTGTCAGAGAATACATTGATGTGTTCGCCTGGAGCTATGAAGACATGCCGGAGTTAAATCCTGACATCGCTCTCCACAAACTCAATATACGGCCAGATGCAAAGCCAGTCAAGCAGCAACAACGACGCTTCCGCCCAGGCATCATGGACGCGATCGAAGCCGAAGTCAACAAGCTAATAGCCATCGGCTTTATTCGTGAAGAGCAATATCCTGATTGGGTCGCCAATATAGTACCCGTCCTCAAGAAGAATGGAAAGATTCGAATCTACATCGACTTCCGCAACCTGAACGAGGCATGCCCCAAAGATGAATTTCCCCTTCCTATCACAGACATCATGATCGATAATACATGCGGCTTTGAACGTATGTCGTTCATGGATGGATTCTCGGGGTACAATCAAATCAAGATGTCTCCCGACGACGAAAAGCACACTTCATTCCGAACCCCGATTGGCACATACTGCTACACAGTCATGCCATTCGGTCTAAAGAATGCTGGCGCCACATATCAAAGAGCCATGAGCATCATCTTCAGAGACCACTTATGCAAGACGGTGGAGTGCTATGTTGACGATATAGCCGTCAAGAGTCGTCGTAAGGAAGATCATCTGCAAGACCTGAGAACGGTGTTCGACTTAATGCGAGCCCACAATCTGAAGATGAACCCTACAAAATCGTTCTTGGGCGTATCCAGCGGGAAGTTCTTGGGCTTCATCATCACTGCACGGGGTATCCATGTAGACCCCGAGAAAACGAGGGCAATCATGGAGATGGGTCCCCCGAGAAATCTCCGTAAACTTAGAGGCCTCCAAGGGAGGCTAGCTTATATCAGGAGGTTCATTTCCAACCTCTCCGGGCGATGCCGACCGTTCACCCACTTCATGAAGAAGGGAGTCTCATTCGTATGGGACGAGGAATGCCAGCGCGCTTTCGATGACATCAAAGAATATTTATCAAATCCTCCAGTCCTGGTGGCCCCCGTCCTTGGAAAACCATTCCTGCTCTATGTACGAGCAATGGAACACTCCCTCGGTGCCCTGCTGGCACAAAACAACGACGCAGGCCACGAGCAGGCCATTTACTATCTCAGCCGAATGATGGTCGGGCCCGAACACCGATACACCGCTGTGGAGAAAGAATGCCTCGCCCTGGTATTCGCCATTCAAAAGACGCGGCACTATGTCACGGGGCAAACCATACATGTGATCTCACGAATCAACCCTCTCAGGGTCCTCATGACCAAACCAGGGGCACTCAGCTCCCGCCTCGCTACATGGGCGATATTGCTGTCCCCCTATCATATGATCTTCGTCCCGCAGAAGGCTGTCAAAGGTCAAGCCCTGGCAAACTTTTTGGCGGCCCATCCAGGATCGGAATCATCCAGAATATACGAAAAAATCCTAGATGAGGTCGCCGATTCAAATACAACCACCTACGATAACATATGGCGGATGTTCTTCGATGGCGCTTCAAGAACCGGACCCAAGGAAAATATCGTCGTCGGAGTCGGAGTAGTATTGGTCTCTCCTACCGGGCTAGTGATCAATCGCGTCTACTCTCTCACGGAACCCTGCTCTAACAATATGGCCGAGTACAACGCTTTGGTCATTGGCCTCCAACTCGCAAGAGAACTCGGGGTAGAATACCTTGAAGCATACGGCGATTCACAATTAATCGTCAACCAGATTCGGGGGACGTACGAAGTCCGCCATGAAGATATGATCCCCTACCACCAAATAGCGATCAACATTATCTCATCATTCGAGGGATTCTTCATCGAACACGTCCCCAGACTCCAAAATATCGAAGCTGATGCCCTAGCAGGCCTGGCTGCTTCCCTAGCAGTGCCAAACCACTCTCATCATTCGGTCGATGTAATCGACCATGAGCTGGTCTGCCCCAAGAACAACGTTCAAGCCATGGCAAGTTATTCTGCTCAGATGATCGACGAAGCGCCAGACTGGAGACGACCATTCATAGACTTCGTGGTCTACGACATCCTGCCCGAGAACCCGAAGGAGGCTACTTCTATCAGACGGCGTTCTCTCAGATTTTTCTACGATATAGAGACGAAAATGCTGTATCGCCGCTCCTACGATGGATTACTACTTCGATGCTTGTCGAACGTAAAAGCTAAAGAAGCCGTACGAGAGGCTCATGACGGTGTCTGCGGGGCCCATCAGCCTGGCCCTAAGCTGCAAGACCGCCTTCGCCGGATGGGCTACTACTGGCCCACGATGGTGGCTGATACAATAGATTATGCCCGAAAATGCAAGGCCTGCCAAGTCAACGCGGACTTCATTCACCAACCATCCGAATTTCTACATCCGACAGTAGCGTCCTGGCCATTCGAAGCATGGGGAATGGATATCATTGGTCCAATCACCCCACCTTCCTCTCGAGGACATCGCTTCATACTTGCGATCACTGATTACTTCTCAAAGTGGGCAGAAGCTGTCCCACTCGCCGAAGTCAAGACTTCGAACGTAATCAGCTTCCTGAAGCACCACGTCATCTACCGCTTTGGACTGCCCCGAAGGATCATCCATGATAATGGTCCGCAGTTTATAAGCCACGCATTCTATCGATTCTGCGACAAACACCGCATTCAGAATGTCGCTTCGACACCATACAACCCGGCAGCAAACGGGTTAGCAGAGGCATTCAACAAAACAATCATCAAACTCCTCAAGAAATTTGTCTCCTCCAAAAAATGCGACTGGAACGAGAAGCTCGGCGAGTGCTTATGGGCTTATTGCACCACGGTTCGAACAGCCATCGAGAATACACCATTCTCTCTGGTGTACGGGAGTGAGGCAGTTCTCCCATTAGAGACTCAGATTCCCTCACTCCGAGTCGCCCTTACTTATCAATTGACAACGGATGATAACTACCGATGTCGACTACAAGAGTTAGAGGCCTTAGATGAAAAACGCCTCCTAGCTCAGCAAAGGATCGAATTATACCAAGCACGCATCTCAGGAGCCTTCAACAAAAAGGTCAAAGTCAGAACATTCCAAGTGGGCGATCTTGTTTTGGCAGTCAGGAGGCCAATGGTCATGACTCACAAGACCACCGACAAGTTCCAGCCAAAATGGGAAGGCCCATTTATCATCGAGGCCGTGTTCTCCAATGGTGCTTACCGCCTCGCCAATCAGAACGGAGACTTGCTCATGTTGCCCGTCAACGGCAGGTTCCTGAAGAAATACTATATTTAAACAACATTTTCCAGAGTTTCGAGTTATGTGCCCGCTGGTACCACTGAACTCAACCCCCTAATTTTCCAACTTATTGAGTCACGTGCCCTCTTGTACCGCTGAACTCATAGCCCAAATTCCCAAGTCATGTACCTGCTGGTACCTCTGAACTTACACTTTGATTCCAACATTCACAGATTTTCGAGTCATGTACCCGCATGTACCGCTGAACTCATGCCCTTCATCCATAAAGATATCCCAAATTCCCAAGTCATGTACCTGCTGGTACCTCTGAACTTACACTTTGATTCCAACATTCACAGATTTTCGAGTCATGTACCCGCGTGTACCGCTGAACTCATGCCCTTCTTCCATAAACATATCCCAAATTCCTAAGTCATGTACCTGCTGGTACCTCTGAACTTACATTTTGATTCCAACATTCATGGATTGTCGAGTTATGTGCCCATCGGTACCCCTGAACTTACATCCCGGTCACTCTTTTGAAATAAAGTCATGTATAATCATACCGCTGAACTTTCTTCCTACAAGAGATCCTCCCTCAAGATCTAATACCCACACTCCTAGTGCACAAAAAGGGTAATCGATCCACAAATTTCCAAAACGGCCATGTCCTCATTACCTCTGAGACGTTCCACTTCCGCCAAAAACAAATCACCCCTACATAGAACTTCCATGTCTTTATTACCTCTGAGTTGTTCTATGTACCCCCCTGTCAAAGAGACCCTCATGCTCACCATGTCCTTAGCACCTCTGAGTCAGTATGATTGGTTCCTTTCTTTTAAACTTATTGTCCATATCCAAAACCAGGGTATGTTAGGGACAATGGGTCCACGCAAAATGACCCGATAAAAGGATTATTACAAAGCAAAAGAGTGAAGCAAATATATATTCCATTCAGTCAGAAATCAGTTACATCTACACGGTTACAGGAAAGTTCTTCATTACAGACAAGACACCTCAAACCCCTAGTTACAAAAATACGTATACAACTCCTTCAACCACATTACGTATGAAGGGTGCAACTGAGGAAGATCCTCGTCCAGAATGGAAGAATCAGGATTCCCAGTGGTGTCACCCTCAGCAGTCTCGACAGTGGGGAGGACGTCGTCCCTCTCAGGCTCTGATTCTTCTTTCATTGTCTCTTTCTTAACAGAGGAAGGCCCCTGATTGACGCCAGGGAGCGACGGATCCTCTACCACTGCAATATCATCACTCGGTGGAGATACTATAAGAACCAAAAGATAGAAAAAAGTAATGAAAAATGATGAAAACAGTCAGAAGATATTCAGAAGTGTTCATGCGGCTCGTTTAAAGACAACTCTTATGCGGCTTGGGCATGGAATATATTCCATGCGGCTCATAGGATGTGTATGCGGACCACGTAATCTAAAAAGCTCGCATCAAAATGATTATACATGAATCAATGCAGCAGAGCAGCATCTTTTAGGGTTTTAGAGCACCCAATCTTCCGCACAGTCCTTACCTTCGACGACAACATGAACATCAAGACGAACGGGGGGTGCGGCAATTGAAGACGAAGCCGACTTCCTGCTCCTAGCCACAACCTTCTTCACTGCCTTGGAAGCCCTAGGTGCCATCGTGGTTTGTCAGTTGGAAGAAGAAAGCAAGACAGAAATCTTAATCAGAAAGAGTCTAAGAGAGAAATCCTTCTAAATACCCTTCCATTTATAGAGAAAGGAGGACCAAGACCGACGTTTCGTACAAAGTAGTCGACTCTTCGGCTATCGATACTGATTAGTTAATTAGAGGTCAGAAACTCTTAGGATCCTGCCCCAAAAAGGTTTGCATGCATGACATAATGGCGTGGCAAGCAGCTATGCGACTGAACAATCTATGCGGCCAAGATCTCTATGCGGTCAGGGTTTCATATGCGGTTAGAAGAGCACGGCCATGCTTCTTATTCAAAGTATTTCAATTTTACAAATTGAAAACTTTGAAGGGGGTCCTGTAGAAGAATGGAAAATACTAAAGAAATTGAATCATGCGGCCAAGAAAGACCCATGCGGCTCAGAAAACGTATGCGGCTCAGGGAGTCATGCGGCATAAGGAGCTATACGGCCGGAGGCATTCCATGCGGCTCAGAAGACACGTGGCGTGACAGTGCTCCCCTCCGATCCATGCTGCATTAATTGCTTTGACGGCTGACCCCTCTGAAAAGTTGACAGACCTGACACCAAAGAAGGTAATTATGACTCTGTCATGATAAGGAATCTCTAGGGAAGAGAAAGAAATCTCTGACACGATCCCCCGAGAACAACAAAATGCCACGTGGCCCTGCCACGTGGCTGTGCTTATGCGGCTCGAAGTGAAGACTTTCCATGCGGTTCAGAGTGAAGCTGTCCCATGCGGCTCGAGTGGAATCATCCCTATGCGGCTCAAGAAGATCATGCCCATGCGGCTCAAGCAGACACACCATTATGCGGTTCATGCGGCTCATCATATGGTTCAGAAGTCTGAAGGAGGGGGCCACTGCCCAGACAGCTCTGACACGTGTCCCAAGTCTTATGCGGCCCAAAATTAATGCGGCCCAAATCTCATGCGGCCCAATCTGCATGCGGTTCCAGTCTCACCATTGGCTCTCAGGACACGTGTCCTCAGCCGATCAATCTCCCAGATTTATGGCAATCCAAGATCGGGTCGAATCCCAATGATCTGGGGCACGTGGCAGGAGAATAAATTTGATTTATTCGCAGATATGAGAGAATCATTATAAGAAAGATTTATGCCAATCAGCATTAATTGCTAATAGGGATTTGGTGTAATCTACCCTTAATGGTTCTGATTCGTCACAATCAGAAACGAACGGCCTAGATTGATCAATCCCCAGGCCGCCGCCATCTCCAAGAGCTAATCATTGGCAACCCTAGCGATCACATCCCACTATTATAAATAGCAAGGTGCCATTCCCTTGTGAGATATAGAGAGATATAGAAAAAAAAGAATCAGAGAAGAATACGTATACACAGGGAGACTTCCCCCATAGTCAGAGAGAGAATATACACAGAGAGAGAGAAGCCTGGAGAGCAATCAGAGAGAGAGCAAGAAGGCATTTCTTCGTCAACGACCAAGCAGATCTTTCCCAAGTCAAGGCTGTGTATCGATCGTCTAAGGAGTAAGGCAGAGCGGCCGTCGCTTTTCCGAGCCTTTATCGTCACCCCCCAGAATCTAAAATAAACAATCGTACTTAGACTGCTGTACCTAGGTTTTCGTCCCTAGGCTTTCTTTGTACGAGCGAGTTTGTATTGTGAGTCTAAGTTCAGTCCTCCGATAATTGTTCTGTACTTTTACAATCAATGGCAAACAGTAGCGTATGGGGTCCATACGACTCCTTGTCAAGCAAGCGAGCGTATGCGAGTCATACGCTCCTAAAAGGCAGCGTATGGGGACTACGCTGCGCTAAAGAGCGCGCGCAACTCAGTCGCACAAGCTAAAAAGCTCGTGCACTGCTCACTGTCTTCTCCAAACAGCAAGAACTCTATGAGTGAACCCAAAGCTTCAAAAGTCCATAACTTGGTCAAAATAAGTCCAAATCCAACTTTGCAAAGTTCTATCTTGGGTAAAATTCAATCCTCTCCAACATAAGAACATCAAAACCCATAAAAATACAACTTAAATAGATCAAAACCATACAAAAACCAAAAATAGAAGAAACTTAGATCTAGAACAATAGAAACTCTAAATCATAAAATGTCAAGTTCTAATGTTGATCACCATGGCCTATTCTAGCTAATGGACAAATAAAAAGTGGTTCTCAAGTGGTGGCAAGGTGCACTTGCCTAGACCTCTCTCTCTCTCTCCCTCTCCTTGGTAGGTAAGGAAGTAATGGGGAAGAAGAAGATGAGTAATGAAGAGAGAGAAGGAAGAAATGGCAATAAATATCAAAGGTGGTGGTAGGTAGGGGGTTTATCCATGGTTCATGATGAACCAAAATAATCCCAACCGAACCAAGCCAACCCGGGCCAAGAATAAACCAAGCCAAGCCATGAAGAAAACTAAACAAGAAATTATGCAATACAAGAATAAATACGTACATGTATTCCAGAAATACGTAATACGAACCACAGGCATTACAACTCTACCCACCTTAAAAGAATTCCGTCCTCAGAATTTAATCAAGAGGTTAGAGGGGCAATGACAAGCTAAACTAATAACAAGCAAGCTATACTAGGCAATCAATCAATCATGCAAGCAAGGAATCGAAGGCAGGAGGTATAAGAAAGACATTATACCCCACGAGTCAAACAGGTAGGGATAACATGATCGGATATCATCCTCACACTCCCACGTTTGACTCTCCCAAGGAGCGATGAACTCAAGCGACATGAACTAAACTGATAGTCTTGCGCTTGAGGTCTCTCTCCTTGGTCAAACAGGGACACGGGCCTTTCCTCATACGAAAAGGTTGGTACCAATAACCGTTTTCGAATGATCTAGGACATGGCTCGGGTTCGGAATATACCGTTATAATTAGGACACATGAAACATGACACGTGTCCCGCATAACAACGGCGGAAAGCAAGACAATAGGATACAGATACCTCTCTGTCGATTCTGGATCTGGGCCTGGGCCAGGGCGAACTGTTGAGGCCTCTGTTGCTGGAAAGTCTGGGCCTGAGTCGGCAATGGCTTCGGGAACGGAAACTGCTGTTGCTGGTGAACTGGAGCTAGTGCTGGTGCTGGTGCTGGTCCCCTAACCGAGGGACTAGATACTGTCGATGCTGAATCAACTCTGAATGGACAGGACCCCACCCTATGGTCCGGTGTGCCACACAATAAATACTATCCCAACGCCTTGCGACACTCCGCTACCACATGTCCAGGCTTTCCACAATAAGAACAGCCTAAGGCGGAAGACTGTGCTTGCTTCTGTTTCTGCTAAGGGTACGTCGGGGTCGAGTACTGGACCGACGTAACTGAGGTTGCTTGCCTCGGAGTTCCAATAGTCAAAGCCCTAGCTGCCGGGGCTGGTGCTGAAGACTGATTCATCTGACTATGGGACCGCTTCCGACCTCCGGTCCTGTCCACTATCCTTTGGGAGGTATACTCGTGCCTCCTTGCTGCTCGCAACACCGCATCATAGGTCTGATGCTCAAACTGTTCTACTGCCAGTATAATCTCCAGGTGAAGTCTCTGCTGGAACCTCTACGCTCTGTCAAACTCGGTTGCCACCAAGGTGGGAGCAAACCGACTGAGTCTGGAAAACTCGGCCGCATATCCGTCAACCGTCCTCCCCATCTGCTTAAGATTACTGAACCTGGTCTGCAAGTCATACCGAGCTATTGCATCATAATACTTGGTCTGGAACTTTTTGCTGAATACTGCCCAGGGGACAGGTGTTGCCAATCCTACTGCTTGTGTGGCCCACCAACTGCGGGCTAGATCCATTACCTGTAGGCGCACCACAGCCACCTTCTCGTCTTCTGGAGTCTTCGCGGCTTCGAGAATCACCTCTATATCTTGTAGCCAAGCATCGGCAGCAATGGCATCCTCGCTGCCATCGAAGAACGGAGGGTTCAGGCGCTTAAAACTGTTGACCGTACTGTTCCCTCGGGGTCCACTTCTATTCAGAGCATCTTCCACTGCCAGGTGCAAGGCATCGCCTCTACGATCTTGGGAAGCTAACAATGATCTGATGAGACCCACCAAAGTGCCATCATCAGGATTTGCAGGCTGGACTGGCTGAACTGGCGGTTCTCCTCCAGTAGGTACGACTCGGGAGGCTGCTCCTAAGTGCTGGGCCTGATCTTCCGGTTGCTGCTGGTCTACGGGAGGTGCTCCTCCTTGCTGATCGGCAGGTCCAGGTTCAATGCCGCTGAAGAAGACGACATGGGAACAATAAGGAAGGACCAGGACAGATCAACGATTACAAGCATGTGATCAGGACAAGAATTTTCAGGAATCAAGAGGATACGAGCAGAGATCAAGGGCGAGTACAGATTGAGACATCTATTCGGTAAACCCTCACACATCTTGATTAACAAGACCTGCATGGGCTACCACTTAAACCATGTCACGCCACAGAGCCAGAATACTGGAGAGCGGGGGCAGACATAGCCAGCTAGGTATAACGGAATGGAATCTACACCGCTATACGGTCACGGCTGTCTAGATATGTGTGGGTTTCACTACAATCCATCAGTCTCTTAAGGTCATAAATTATCCTATTGTCTCAATCTCAACCAACTAGTAATAATCACAAGATATCAGATCTCCAAATATACAATTGTAAGGCGTCCCAAACATTACATATCCAGATGATCATGAAGCTAGTCGTTACAAAATATGAGGACTAGCAAGAGTTCAGTCATACATGATCAACCCCCGGGGCTTGTCAATCATGTTACAGCCCGTAGGCAGACAGTAAGTAAGTACAATCGAGCTAACACTTGCTCGTCGGCTAAACGCCTCAAAAGAATAATTTATAATATTACAGTGGGAAAACAAAAGAAACCCACTCGATGCCCTGGTTACGCCTGGTGACCACCATCGGGCTGGAAAGCAGGAAGATCCTTTGGTGCTGCTCCGGTATCTGGCCATACAAAACAAGCTGGATCAGACCCCAGGAAGAGCAAGTGCCACAAAGGAGGCCACAAAACAAGAACCAAAGCCAGCAAATTAGCACAATAATATAATTACATAATAAGAGACAGTAATTTAAGAAAAGCATGATGGGTAATTATAAAAGACAATCTTGCATAGAATCACTAAAAGACAGGACATATGGAAAAGCATGTCAGGATGATATACGATGAGATAACCATGGGACTATTCAGATAGCTCGGTTACAACCCGTAAACCAAACAAGGATCGGGGTTGTAACCATTCGTCTGAACGGAACTTGGTTTCTCTCACCATTTATCGGCAAAGATAAATATAAGAAATCAGGTCAAGTAACAATCTGGAGTGACAATCATTATAGTGACAATCTGGAGTGATAATCCTTCAATCATTCTGGTACAATCTTACAATCAATCAATTCTAGACAATACTATACTGTACTAGACTCCATCCAAGCAATCACGGTCAATCATTGCCTACGGCTTTCTATATTAACTAACTAGGATTATCACAATCCTAGTTACTAGCAAGATGCAATGAGATGTTCCAAGTAGTCACAGGCCCTGCAGCTATCCAGGTTATCCAGGCAATCATTATAGTGACAATCTAGAGAGTACAATGCATTAGAGTGACAATAGAATTCAATCATTTAAGTGACAATGGTGGGTGCCCCACATAACAGTGGGCTGGAAATGTGCCCTACTCGTCGGCAGGCTACAAGTCCAATCATTTGCGGCCGGGATAACGGGATCGCCTGTAACTGGGGAACATCTCTTCATAACTAGTGAATTATACTAATCATTAACCTTAGTCTAATTCAGTAGGTACTCCTGATCGTGGAACTCAGGAGTCCCCTCCTAGACATGATGCAAGACATGACTGGATTATTTGTACAAGCACAATCGCCCACGGTGTCAGGATTAATTATACAGGTCATGTCATGTCAGGTAGTCGTCGCAACAGCTATGCAAGATGTATCAGGTCAGGTTATCATATCATGTGTACTAGTCAGGAGTGCGCCACGACGGGCCACTTATCAGGTCATGCCTTTTGGACGTCAAATATCTAATAAAATATCAATATACAGGGCTATAGAAGAGCTAAGCTTAAGGAAAATAAAACCAAACTGGCACGCGGACATAAGACCAAGCCAGCCAAAGGCCATACGCTCAGTGCAAAAGTCATACGCTCAGGCCAGCCTACGCTCAAGCCAACCTACGCTCAGGTCAAGCGTATGCAAGTCATACGCTCCCAAAAGGCAGCATATGGGGTCCATACGACTCCTTGTCATGCAAGCGAGCGTATGCGAGTCATACGCTCCCAAAAGGCAGCGTATGGGGTCCATACGACTCCTTGTCAAGCAAGCGAGCGTATGCGAGTCATACGCTCCCAAAAGGCAGCATATGGGGACTGCGCTGCGCTAAAGAGCACGCGCAACTCAGTGGCACAAGCTAAAAAGCTCGTGCACTGCTCACTGTCTTCTCCAAACAGCAAGAACTCCATGAGTGAACCTAAAGCTTCAAAAGTCCATAACTTGGTCAAAATAAGTCCAAATCCAACTTTGCAAAGTTCTATCTTGGGTGAAATTCAATCCTCTCCAACATAAGAACATCAAAACCCATAAAAATACAACTTAAATAGATCAAAACCATGCAAAAACCGAAAATAGAAGAAACTTAGATCTAGAACAATAGAAACTCCAAATCACAAAATATCAAGTTCTAATGTTGATCACCATGGCCTATTCTAGCTAATGGACAAATAAAAAGTGGTTCTCAAGTGGTGGCAAGGTGCACTTGCCTAGACCTTTCTCTCTCTCTCTCCCTCTCCTTGGTAGGTAAGGAAGTAATGGGGAAGAAGAAGATGAGTAATGAAGAGAGAGAAGGAAGAAATGGCAATAAATATCAAAGGTGGTGGTAGGTAGGGGGTTTATCCATGGTTCATGATGAACTAAAATAATCCCAACCGAACCAAGCCAACCTGGGCCAAGAATAAACCAAGCCAAGCCATGAAGAAAACTAAACAAGAAATCATGCAATACAAGAATAAATATGTACACGTATTCCAGAAATACGTAATACGAACCACAGGCATTACAATGCCTCAACTGCTACAATCTTCTTGGGGTCAACTGAGATACCATCTCCAGTCACCACATGCCCCAAGAAGTCCACCCGGTCTAGGAAGAACTCACATTTGGAGAGCTTCCCGTAAAGCTGCTCCTTCCTGAGAATCTCCAGAACTATCCTCAAATGCTCCTCGTGCTCCTCCTCAGTCTTGGAATATATCAAGATATCATCAATAAACACCACTACAAACTGATCCAGATACTGATGGAACACCTTGTTCATAAGGTTCATAAACAAAGCTGGTGCATTGGTTAGCCCAAATGGCATAACCAAAAACTCGAACTGTCCATACCGCGTCCTGAAAGCGGTCTTGGATATATCCTCCCCTTTACCTTCACCTGGTGATATCCCGACCTCAGATCAATCTTGGAAAATACCCGAGCTCCGCTCAACTGGTCAAATAGATCGTCGATCCGCGACAGTGGGTATTTGTTCTTAATCGTGAGGTTGTTGAGTGCCCTATAGTAGATACACATGTGTACTGACCCATCCTTCTTCGGCACAAACAATACTGGTGCACCCCATGGCGACGAACTCGAGCGGATGAAGCCCTTGTCCTGTAGCTCATCCACCTGCTTCTTCAGCTCCACCAGCTCGTTGTTGTTCACCCGATAGACATACTGAGAGATGGGTTCCGCTCCTGGAACCAAGTCTATTGAGAACTCTATGTCCCTGACTGGTAGCAGTCCCGGCAACTCCTCTGGGAAAACATCCATATAATCTGCTATCAAGGGGTGTGGAATCATCTGCTCCTCGACCGAGACTCCACAGAAGACTCCGCTGCTCTGCTCTGTCTGACGTATGTAGTACTCGAACTCTGGCTCCTCCGGCACTCTGAAGAGAACTCTACCCCCTCTGTAATCAATGCTGGCATGGTGCCTGCTCAACCAATCCATGCCTAGTACTATGTCGTAGTTCGGTAATGGCATTACGAGCAGGCTCACCTCCAACTCACGACCTCCCAAAACTACTCTCCGACCCTTACAAATATCACTCACGAGGATAATACCACCCCCGGTCGTGATCTTGTAAGTCCTAGGCAATGATTCAACTACGATACCGTGTCTAATCGCAAAAGATACTGATATGAAGCTATGCGAAGCACCGAAAACGAATAAGGAAAATAGTGGACTGGAGTCAAGAAGAATCGAACCTGCAATCATCTTCCCGATGACCTTCGCATCCTCTACTGCCATGGCGAATCCTCGCCCCTGCTGGCCTCCCCTGGCCTGCTGCTGGTGCTGAACAAATCTCTGCTGCTGCGTCGGCAGGGCTGGTCCCCGCTGCTGACCTGCTGGAGCCCTGGCTCCTCCTCCCAGGCCTGCTCATACTAAGCGGCACTCCCTCATCTGGTGGTCTGCTGAACAACACTTCAGGCACTGGCCCAGCCTCCTCCGGCACTCATTGGCGACATACCCGGGCTTCTTGCAATAGGCACAAGTAACACTCTGCCTCTGTCCCTGCTAGTGCTACCTCGGTTGCTGCTGCTGAGGGGCTGGCCTCTGCTGAATCGGCTGCGGCTGAAACTGCCTCAGCTGCTGATGCTGAAAGTGCAGCCTCTTGGCCGGTCCTCCGCTACTGCTGCCTCCCTGGGAGTCTCGCCCCCTCTTGAACCTAAGCTTAAGATCATCCTCTGCAGCTAGTACGTCCACCAGGATCTCCTCAAATGTAGCACTGCGGGCGTTCTTGGTGTAGGACTTGACCTCCTTTACCAAGCCCTTCCGGAACCTCCGGGCCTTCGTCGTCTCCAATAAGTCCTCTACAAATCTGCCCAGGCGGCAGAACTCTCCTGCATACTCCTCCACAGACTGACTCCCCTGGACTAGGGCCTCGAACTGAGTCTCGAGGGCTTCCAGCGCTGCCTCCGGGAAGAACATCTCCTTGAACAGCTTCTTGAATGCTGCCCAAGTCTGTCCTACTGTACCGACCCTCGGGTCGTTCTGGTACCATATACGGGCCAGATCGTGCATCATACTGGCCGCTGCCTCTATCTGGAGCCTCGTCGGAATCTCCGCCAGCCTGAAGATCTCCTCCATATGCTCGATCCACTCATCGGCATACAGGATCCCCTCTGTCCCTCGAAAGTCACTCGGGTGCATCTTCTGGAAGTCCTGGATGCCTTTCTCCCGTGGCTGGTGTGGCTGCTGGACTGCTGTTGGCTGAGCGACGACTCTCTCCACTGCTGTCACTGCCAGCTCAATGCCTCGAGTGAGCTCTGCCGTCTGCCTCTGCTGCTGAGTCTGCTGACCCTCCATATACTGCCTGAAGAAGGCCAACAGCTGAACGGCGTCAACTGTCCCTGCAGGTGGCTGCTGGTAAGGATCCTCTGGGAAAACTGGGTCCTGCCTCCGAGCCGGTGGATGCATGCCCCCTGCTGTGGCTGCCAAGGTCTCAACACGAGCTGAGGTGGCAGGAGCTGCAGTCCCCTGGCCTCGCCGTACTGGCTGGGAGGTAGCAGTCCCCTCCACAGCATCCCCACGGATGGTACGCTGCGATCTAGTCTCTACCATCCTGAAGATAGACAAACAAGAGTATCAATTTCTGAGAAGAAGCGAAATAACAAAGGCGGACTATTATAATTCAAAGGATCAGCTGACAATAAGAATTTAGATGGCAATAAAGAAATTTCCTAATGTGATTGAATCCCCTTAAAAATTTATGTCCTATATCCTATAGCAGGCTGTAGTGATACTCTAGTTCGAGTACCACCATACTTCTAGTCGACCTGCATGGGCCACCAATAAAAACGTGTCACGACCCGCACCCTAGAGTAAGGGCACGAGACGTGGGTACGTCCAGCCTACGTCGCAGTATCGACGGTAGAACGTTGTCTTAGGTCACAAACATCTAACAATATATCACTAAACAGTTTATACTCCCCGAATGGTGGTGACATAGCAGTAAAACTCAATCACAACTAAGGAGGAGATAGCACGATATGAAATAGAACTCAAGGAAATAAATAGATGAAATAGTCTAAGATAATCCCAGCAATATCCAGAGAAATACAAACTCAGCTACAGCATGAAAGAATATATACATCTCAGAATAAGTCTAGCTAAAACATGTCTCATGACTACAAAAAGGAAGATAAGCCTAACTAATCTAAACTAGGCAATCGGCGGAATATCCTCAGCTACAGCTGGGTCCTCCTGGGAGTCCAGCTCAAAGGTGTCATCTAAAGCTGCCCCGTAGAAAGTGTCCAGGCAGGCCTCCTCCTCGTCCTCTGTAATATTTCAACAGGTCCTGTCAGGACAGGAGCGAGCACAGTACATCTCAACAATTCATAGCAGGTTAGAAAATATAAACATGCAGTAAAGTAAGATACAAGTACTGAAAGAAGTGCAGTATAAAAACAGAGAGAGAACTGTAATAGAAATATCTACTATAAATAGAGAGCTAACATGTGGCTAGTGAGTCAGAGTACAACATGAACATGTAAATGGCCTGGGATGATTCTGTGAAGACACTACGGAATGATTCAAAGAAGGTACTACTGGTGTATTATTCACATGTCCACTTCTACTCCCCTGTACCCCCAATCAATACACAAGGATCCAGCCAGGTTATGTTATATGATTCCATGCACGGCCCCCGAAGGGTGATACATGGATGTCCCATAAATGGGGATTCTGGGGGTTACCCAACAGTGTAAGATTCAAGAGACTCTGTGATCATGAGGGTACATGTCACAAGTAATCAAATGAACCAAGAAGCATAGTGATACGCCATGTAAGTGAAACGTACAGAACACATAGTACCCGATGCTCCCTAAGGATAACATCTCAAGAAAGGATCCATATAGTACCAATTCGTGTGACCATCGTGACAGTACAAGTAAAGTAATCTACTGCAGGAAATAATTCTAAGTAGGATATGAAATGATCAGAGAATGTACTCGCCTGTATCTGAGTGTCCAATATGAAATATACTGTCCAATGAGTGGTGTCTGGCTCCAAATCAGAACAGCACAAGTCACAACAAGTCCAGAATAGTAAAATGAAGTCCTACTATGCATTCTACATGATTCTAGGTCAAACTAGGCCAAAGTCAACTCTTGGTCAACTCTGGTCAATCCTAGAAGTCAAACTAGGTCAACCAAGTCTAATTTAGTCTAAACAAGTCCAGCTTAGTACTCCTACACATCACTAGGTCAATCTCGCATCACACTTACACAATTAGATATTCCTATATATTAATTATTCACAATACTCTATTAACTTATATAGAAACACAACTTACATTATAAATAGATACATACATTTGAGTTAACATTATATATATCTAGGCTAAGCACTATATGTATACATATAGATATGCATCACACACACGTACATATGTATACACATTCTACATAAACATTTCACACACCATATATATATAGGTATTCATATATGATATACACATGTGCATAAGAGGGAGAGAAGGCCCGTGTGTGTGTATAAATTATGTGGGTGTGTGGTAAGAGTGTACAGGAGTGTAGTGTGTGTGTGCTACATGCATTAAGGTATAATGAACAATGTGTATATCACTAGATGGTAAAATCTGGAAACAGTGTACAGGAAATGAAATCAGTACAGAGGAGAGGACAGTGTGTGTGTACTGCTGTGGGGGTGTGTGTGTGTGATGTTGCACAGGAACAGTGAGTGAATGGGGGGTGTACATAGTTTGTGTGTGCAGGAAATAAGAGGGAAAGTTGTGTGTGTGTGACTGGACTGCTCATAGGACAGCAGTGACAGCCCAAAACTCTCATCAAACTCCAACTTAGTTCAACCAAGTCAACACACATTCCCAGGTTTGTGTCTGTGAACAATATATTAACAGGATATGGAATGAAATCTGGAACAAAGAACAATGGCAAGGACTGATAATAGTAAGCTAACAATGTGTGAACCACAAAACAGTAAACTAACAAGTTGTACAGGAATTATCATGACCATTTGACATCAATTTAGTTAAGAGTGTATCACAATTGCATAGTATGTACATATGTAACATTGTACATGTGTGTTACACATGATAGTGCATAGGAGCAGTGGGTAGAAAGGTGTATGGATGACAGGAACATCTACATATGAACCCAATTCAAATCTAAGAAGTTCTCAACTTGACAGTTCCAGAAAACCAGTTTTTAAGAAAAAGGGAATGAAGGGTTCAGAAATTTACATAGGAAATTTGAGAACCAAATCAGTGTCAAATCAAAAAACCCAATCAATACACCAATGTGATACACTATACAGCAGGTTAAATACCATATAAACCACATACTTATATTATTTAAAAGATTATGAACTCAGAAAAACCCCAACTCCAGTTTCAGTACCAGTAATGTATCAGAAATCCAAATTGATCTTCGAACATCAAATTCTATCCAAACTCTAAATCTAGATGATTATACTGATCATATACATATACATCAACATGCTGGTACTCTATTTACTCATAATTTAACATTTTAAAAAAATATTTAAATGAGGTTGATCTCATAATTATGCACACAGTAAACAAGTATCAGAGAACACAGTAAACCTTCAATCCGAATTGAAAAACCTAATCCAAATCAATAATTGAAGTGTGCAGTCAGGTGTACACATAATACGTGTCATGGGGAGGGTGTTCGTGTCCAACAAGATGGACACGAACGTGTCCTAAACAACCACACATCACAAACACAAACCTGTGCATAAAATCATCGTGCACACGTGCACTTGTGTCGTGTGCACGACACAAGACACGAGGGAGTCTCGTGGTCACCCACATAGGTAGCCCACCTATAGGGCTACCCCATAGGCCCATTGGCCAGTGTCCGTAACGTGTCAGTGTCGGACACGAGGCCCGTATCAGTGGCAATAAACAACAATGCACAGTACAGTGTAAAATCGGTGCGGTTGAGATTTCTCCCAAACCGCTCGATAGGACGAGCTGAAAATTGGTCTGTGTCATGTCAGTCACATGTCCTAAGTGTCACCAAAGTTTCATCCCAAATAGTGTCGTGTCCGCTACAGACCCCGATAGGCAGGGGAGCACTGTAGCACGCGCGCGAGCGTGTGCACGCGCGTGTCCACTCCACAAAACCGACACAAAGCGACACGAACACTACCACAGAAGATCAAAAATGCATAAGCAATAGTAAAACAAATATTCCTATTCAAACACAAATCGAAATCTCGATCGAAATGCCCTTTGTGGCATTTCGTCGAACACCTATGCTGTTCACTGATACGTATCCGATACGGACACGTACAGGACAAGAAATCAAGCAAACCCTATTCCTACAGCACAAGGACACCTAGGGCTTCCTATTGATGAAGACAAAATGAAAATCTATGGAGAAATGGAGAGATTACCTATTCTTGAACTATGGGTGAAAAAGCCCCAAATGGAAAGATTTCCTCAACCACCCAAAACCTCACAAATTGTTTCATTCCTGTCAAAAATCAATACCAACAGCAAGAACAATATTATTAGGATCTAATGCAACTAGTTTGGGGAAAATAGGACCTAAAATGGATTTATTATGAATTTATAAGGATAGGAACTCACCTCTTTCTTCTTGAAATAAATTTTCCTAAGGAAGGGAGGCTAGCCCTAGAATTTAGGAGAGGTTTTATAGTTGGGGGAATCCCTAGGTTAACTCAAGTGGCCGGCCATGTTGGGTTAGGGTAGGGTTTGAACTAGGTTAGCTAGTCCTATTAGGTTTAGTCACAAAATGACTTGTGAAATCACAAGCCATTTCTCAAATCACTTGATTTCAAAATTCCTAATTCAAATTCTAATGAATCAAAAACCACTAACTTAAGTCATACTAGGTTAGACTAGAGTCACTTGACCTAACCATGTCTAACTAACTTGGATTAGCTCCTAGGTTGGTCTACAAGGGTCAATACTAGTCAAAAATCAAACTAGTCCAAACAATTCCAAAATAATTCCTAACAATTCCCATAAATTCTAATTGATACTAATAAATTTAAATTACCCCAAAAATGACAAATTTACCCTCAAACTAGAAATGTGGTAGTGACATAGTGTGACCAGAGGTGGGTAGAAGTCCTCGAGAATTTGTAGTTACGAGATGACCATGATAATAATTAATAGCTAGTGGGACCTCGTCTGCTACCATCATTGATGGACTTTTTTCTTAAATTTCGAGGATAAAATTCTTTTAAGATAGGAAAATTTGTAACCCCTCTTCCAAAATTTTTGAAAATATTTTTATTATTGTATTTATTTGAATTAAATGGTAATTTTTGGAATTTATAGATATTTTAATTAAATAGTTATTATGAAATACGGGTCTTAGTCATAGTTAAGTTTTGCAGTGCAAGATGACAAGAAATTATGGCACAGATAGCATAGTGGCGTGCCTTGACTAGTGTTGTAGCCATGGTTGGGAAGGACGAGCCGTAAGTGTGTCCCAACTAGGAAAATCGGACTAAGTTGTGACATGACCCTATAAATAATTCAATTATCTATTATTAAGATTTATTGACTTGTAGAAGGCTCGGTTGGACCAAATTAGTCCGGACTGGACCCGAACTAAACCAGAGCCCATGTGTACATGTAGTACGTCCAAGGATGTCCAAGTGGATGATTATTTTGTAAATGCAATTAGAGTGTTTATTGTTGTGGTTAAATAAGTTTCTTTTATGAGCGTTATATAATATATAATTGCTATAAAAAGAATTGATATTTTATTTTACTAAATGATAACATTTTCTTAGGAATGTTCCTTTAAGATTTATTGGGGTTATCTTCTTATAAAATTCAATACAATTAGTTTTGCTTGTTATTGTTTTAATGTGTAAAAATATTTATGATATGATCTACCAAGATAAATAAATATCATGTATAAGTTTATTTGTATAAATAATTTCTTATTAAATATTTTAAGATCTTATTATTTAGATATATCGTAAGAAAGATTAAGAAGATTTAGAGCATCTATGTATAAAATTATATATATATATATATATATATATATATATATATATATATATATATATATATATATATATATATATATTTATATATATATATATATATATAGGTAAAGGGAAAAATAAAAAACAAAAAAATATGTATATAGGTAAAGGGAAAAGAAATAGAAAAGAATAAGAAAACAAAAAAACAAAAAGAATATCTCACGAGATGTTGAAATCTCGCGAGATAGAAAACCTTGTGGACCCCGAGCCCTAAAATCCCAACAGCAGGCCAACCACCCCCTTATATAAAGTATCGAGAGAGGGAGAAGAGTAAAATTGATCCAAACCCTAAACCTACACTCACGACCCCAGCCACCTTCATGCCACCAAAGTGCACCGTGTGCGGCCTCACTGACCATCGAGGGCCTGCCACAGTCGCCGGACACGAGCACAACCAAGACAGGATATGCGCGGAGTATAGGCATAGTAGCAGCAGCAACAATCCTCCGTGAAGCCAACTTCCAACTTCGCAGTGCGATTACTCGACGATCGCTCGACCATTTTGTGATCCGTATTTTTAATACGCAGACAACATATACACCTTAAATTTCTGTCGAACGCTTCGTATTTAGACACACCATGTTGTCCGATAAATCGACTCGAAGTTGGAGAAAAAACTGTTTTTTGAACAAAGTATATGACTTGTCACGTCCCAGAACCAGAATACTGGAGAGCGGGGGCAGACATAGCCAGCTACGTATATTGAAATGGAAACCACCTCGATATACGGTCACGGCTGTCTAGAAATATGAGGGTTTACTACAAGCCAACAGTCTCTTATGGTCATGATCAAGCCTAATGTCTCAATCACAAGCAAGTAAGTAAGGTCGCAAGATGTATGATCATTAAATATACAATAATAAGGCGTCCCAAATATTACATATTCAGCTGATCATGAAGCTAGTCGTACAAAATACGGGGACTAGCAAGAGTTAAGTCATACATGATCAACCCTAGGATTTGTTAATCATGTTTACAGCCCGTGGGCAGACAGTAAGTAAAAGTGCATCGAGCTAACAGGTGCTCGTCGGCTAAATGCCTCAAAAGAATAATTTTACAATAGAGTGAGCGAAACAAAATAGAAACGCACTCGTAGCCCGGGTTCCTTCTAGTCGCCACTATTGGGCTGGAAGCTTGGTAGATCCTCGGGAGCTGCTCCGAAATCTGGCCACACAAAACCAGCTGGGTCAACCCAGAAAGAGCAAGTGCCACAAGGGGGCCACGAAATAAGAATAAAGCCAGCAATTAGCACAAGAAAATTAACATTTAAAACTAGAATTTACGAAAACATGTTAGGATGATATACGACGAGATAACCATGGAACTATTCCGATAACCAGGTTGCAACCCGTAAACCAAACAAGGACCGGGGTTGTAACCCTTCATCTGAACAGAACTTGGTTTCCCACCATTTATTGACAAGATAATAATGCAAGAAATCGAGACAGGGAGCAATCTTGTACTGGATTAAGACCTGGCTAAACTGGTTATACCTCATTCAATCAATCACGGCCAAGCAGATACTACGGCTTGCTACTTTAACTAACTAGGGTTATCACAGGCCTAATTACTAACAAGATGCAGTGAGATTGTTCCACAGCCACAAGCCCTGCAGACCATCCAGGTTACCCAGGTCGAAAATTAGGGGTTGAATTTAGGTGGGTACATCGCCCGGGAGACAAATGTACCCTTAGGTGACTTAGAGGGTGCAACACGCGACGGTGTGCTGGAAATGTGACCTACTCGACGGCAGGCTACAGATCCCAAGAGCGCCCAAGTAATGGGATTGCCTGTAGCTGTGTCATCTCTTCATGACTACTGTGTTATTCTAGTTATTAACCTTAATCCATTTTAGTAGGAACTCCTGACCGTGGTACTCAGGAGTCACATCCTAGACATGATGCAAGACAGGACAAGTGGATTAACAAGCAAGCAAGAAAGAACCACCCACGGTGTCAAGGCATGTCAAGTTAAGTTATCAGATAAATCATGTCAGGGTACTTGTCGGGAGTGCGCCACGATGGGCCACCATCATGTCAGGTTGGTCTTGTCAGGAGTGCACCACTACGGGTCACCGTCGTGTTATGCTAGTTTCTTGTCATACCATGCCATGTACAATAGTCATTCTAAGCATATTAAGTAAAATACCTAATAAAATATCAATATACAGGGCTATAGAAGAGCCAAGCTTAAAGAAATAAGACCAAAACTCCAAGAGCCAATGGGTTAAGCAAGGGGTTCAAGGGGAAGCAGCGTACACACAAAAGTACACACGCAGGGAAAAACGTACGCTCAGGCCATACGTACGCTTAAGTCTGCGTACCAGGGCACGCTCAAGTCTGCGTACCAAGACACGCTCAAGTCTGCGTACCAAGGCACGCTCAAGTCTGCGTACCAAGGCACGCTCAAGAGAGCTGCGTACGCGAAAAGTCACGCACGCAGGAGAGCTGCGTACGCGAAAACCACGTACGCAAGAGAGCTACGTACGCAAAAAGTCACGCACGCAAGAGAGCTGCGTACGCGAAAAGTCACGCACACAAGAGAGCTGCGTACATAAAAAGTCACGCACGTAGGGAGCGGCATACGTGAAAAGTCACGCACGCAGGGAGCGACATACGTGAAAAGTCACGCACGCAGGGAGCGGCATACGTGAAAAGTCACGCACGCAGGGAGCGGCATGCGTGAAAAGTCATGCACGCCAGAGAATTACGTTCGTGCAAAAGCACGCAAGCAGAGAGCTGCGTACGCATAAAAACACGCACGCAGGGTCTGGGTCTTCTTCTCCATGGCTGAGAAGAAGCTCTAATGGCTCCAAAACTTCAAGGCATCACAACTTGGCCATCCGAACTCCAAATCCAGATTTCCAAAGTTCTAACCAGGGTGGAATTGAACTCTCTTCCACAAGGAAACATCAAAACCCATAAAAATCCAACTTAAGTAGATCAAAACCATACAAAACCGAAAGTAGGAAAAACCTAGATCTAGAACAATGGAGACTCCAAATCATAAAATGCTAAGTTCTAATGTTGATCACCATGTCCTAATCTAGCAAATGGACAAATAAAAGAGGGTCTCATATGGTGGCAAGGTGTACTTGCCTATCGGTTGGGAGAGTTGTGTGGAGGAAGAAGAAGAAGAAAAAATTAATAGAGGTTGTAATGAAGAGAGAGAGTGTTAGGTAGGGATTTATAAAGAGGGTAGGTTGTGGTGGAATGAAGGTGGAGCATAGGCTAAGGTGTTCCAATACACATTAAACCAAACCAAACCAATCCAACCCAAACCAATTAAAATCGAACCATGACAAAACCTAAAATACGAAAAATACCGAAATTCTACAAGTTGAGAAATAAAAAATACATGCCAAAATACAGGTACGAGTATAAATACGAAATACAGAAAATACGGGAAATGAGGGTGACATGACTGCCCTGACACCTATTTGGAAGGCTGATCTTGGTCAATCTAGTAAGAAATATAGGAATCTACTTGAACAAATTTTTAGACAACCTAAAAACCATGGAAACCCCATTATTACTTTTATTTGTAGTTGACTATATATCTATATAAATCTGTTTGAAATTCAGATAAAATACATGAAAACTGCTTTCAAAAAATTAGAATTTCTTCCGATACGACGTACGCCCCGACAAATCGGGTGACGTGGTCGAAACCCGTAAGCATCGATAGGTGCGTAAGGATGTTGTGGACGTGTGGAATTTGACAGAAGTCGAATTGGTTGCGTTTGCGCGACGAATTTGACGCATATCCGTCAAAAATCACCTCATCGACCCTTTTACAAAAACGTCAATTACTTTGTGCACGTTCGTCATATTGAGACAAAAATTGTGCCAACAGGACGGTACTATTTTTCTGGTCCTGTATGGCAAGTTTTGTCCGATTCTGAGAAGGTTGACCGAAAAGCTATTTTAGGCGGGCCTATGACCCGATCCAATGGACGATTTTATGCACGGCCCACTGGAATCCAACTTTGGACATACGGTTGGGTTCGTATCAAAAAATCGGACCCATATACATATAGTTTGATGATACTAGAGACCATAGATGTTGGCACACTTTTCAGTACAAAGTGGGTCCAACGATGGACATCGTTTTCACCCAAAATTACTATTTTGCCCTTGTGTCCAGAATTGGACTTATGGGTAGGCTATCCTAGCTAATTTTACTATACTAAAAATGTTGGTCATATCTTTTTCAGCCTCCAGAGACTGTTGTGAGAGTTTGACTTTTGTGACTCGTCGAGTGACTGGATAGTGTTGGTCCTACATGCTACCACCAGACAAGTATACCTTGCCTTCTTTATAGTATATTGCATGCTTATATTATTTCTTCTTTACTTATATGTTATCATTTAGTTATCTTTCATATTGCATGCTTATATTATTTTTCCGTTGTAGTATATTGCATGCTTATATTATTTCTCCTTTGGTTTATATGCTCTTCTTTATATCATGTATATTAGTTTAGTTGTCTCGTTTATATACCGTCATTGTTTATAGTTTGATATTATAGTTTATATTAGATTTTTCCTCATATGTAACCTTGACTGAGTAGTATTGTGTCGTCACATGTACCTTGACTGAGTCGTATCGTGTCATAGGACGAGTGCATCATAACTGAACTGCTATTTCCTTGTTTCTATTTTCTCAACCAGCGAGTCCACACTTGGGGCGAGGGTTGGCTGTTTGCACCTACGCGTTCACATTCGGGGCGAGGGTGACTGTCTTGAACTAACCTGTGAGTCCGCACTCAGGGCAAGGGTTAGTGATTTGTTCAAACCTGCGAGTCCACACTCGGGATGAGGGTTTGGTAACCATTGATCTCTTGTTTGCCTATTTTCTTCCAACAGTTCATTTATGCGTAGTTGTTCTCGTATCCATATTTCATAGTCACTTGTCGATTTTTGTCTCTTTCCTGTTTATTTCTTTATGCATGATAATAGTTAGATAGGCATGTTTTATGTATCTTGCTAGTCCCCTGAGGACCTGATGATCACTTTAGGTAGTTGATTTTGTTGATTGCACGAAGTTAGTTAGCTGATCATGATGGTAGTTGATTACATTTGCAGGATTCTGGTATGCTAGTGTAGCACCCGGTTTTCCAGATGAGGGTAATTTTGAAATTTTGTAATCATAATTATTATTTATTTATATTTATTTTATATTATAATTTTTTATGATGTTTAATCATTTTTAAACTATTTAAAATTATGACTTGTGATTAGGGTGTTTCATCTACCACATTTCTAGCTTGAGGGTATTTTGGTCATTTTTGTATTTTTGGGGTTTATTTGGAATTATTGTAAATTATTGAGATTTATTAGAATTTATATGATTTTTGGTATATTTTAATTAGGGGTTATTCTAGACTTTGACTAGTGTTGACTTTGGACCCTAACCTAGAAGCTAACCCTAGTTATAGTTACTTGGTTAGATTGTGAAACCCTGGGTTAATTTAAGTTAACTATATCCTAGTTATTAGAATCAATTTGGGAATAGGAATTAGAATAGAGATTGATTAATGACTTATGACTTCACAAGTCATGATTAATGACTTAAGCCCATAGAGGCCCAAGCCCAATCCATTAGCTATTGTCAAACCCTAACCCTAATCCATTAGTTGGCCGGCCACCTAGCCTAGGGATTCCTACCCTATAAATACTCTCCTCTATTAGGTTAAGCCTCTTTAGGAAAGTTCACATTAGAAAAAGAGGTAAATCCATCTTTATAAATTCCTAGAAAATCTATTTTAATTCCTTTTTAATCCAAACAAATTGCATTAGATCCTAATTTTAGATTCTTATTGTTCATGGAGAATTATTCTAGCTTGGGATCAATTTGGGGAAGTTTGCTAACAAGGAGGAGGATCTAGAAGGGG
This sequence comes from Iris pallida, assembly GCA_029216955.1. NCBI lineage: Eukaryota > Viridiplantae > Streptophyta > Magnoliopsida > Asparagales > Iridaceae > Iris > Iris pallida. Next base: position 292,890 of record JANAVB010021101.1, read on the forward strand.
TCTTTTTCTTGAGGATTTCACCACCAGGTAAATTACCCTAAACTCCATTAAATTCTAGATTTCTTTGCATGAAGACCTAGCCCTAGATGTCCTCTAGCCATAGGAATTGGTTTCGTGTCCAGGTGGACCCATTTCGTGTCCGTATCGGACACGTATCCGACTGTACATTAGGTGTTTTATGAAATTCCCCAAAGGGCATTTCGATTGGATTTTCAAATTGTTTTTGAATGGAAATTTAGATCAAGATCTTGTTTGTGGGATTCCACTTGACTAAGCATGTTTTTGTGTGTGTCGGACACGTAATAGGATACGAAACCCACATATTTCTATACCGTACAGCTCCCCTGCTACTCGGGGGCTGTATCGGACACAATACGCAACTAGTGGACACGAAACTCGACACACACCTTGGGGCAGTGTCTGACATGCCACATGTCAAGTTTCAGATGACCATGTGGCGTGTCGAAGGAGAAATCATCATCGCACTGTTTGTGCACTGACTGTTCAGTCGTTTAAATTGGGTTCTGATACGCATGTATGGACACGCCTATACGACTCGACATGGCGGTGCAGGGTGACACGAACCTAGGTGGACCCTAGGTGAACCTAGGGACACGTCCACGAAACACTTGGACACCTGTGTCGTGTCCTAGACCTAGGTGAACACGTGCACGAGACAGTACACTATTGTGCAGTGTCCAGTGGACTGAATTAGTTTTATTCGATGTGGACACAGCTGTGTTATGTTTGTTTGGACATGACTGACTCGTGGGACACATGCACACCCTATATTAGGGTTACCAACCTTTAGTTTTGTATTTTAGCTTATTTCGATTTACATTTTTCCAATTGTCCTAAAATTCTGATACATGAACATTTCCTGTTTTACCAGTTTTTGTAATCAAATTTAGGCAGTCTATTTTACATATTTAAATGCTGTTATATATTGGTTTTACACCCTAATATAGTTCTCCTATTTGTAATCTAGCTATGGGTCGATTTTGAGGTGTTCTGGTTTTGAATTGGATTCAAAATGGGGACTTGAATGTATTGAACTGAAAACTGCTTGAATGATTAATGAATTGGTTTCCTTTCCTATTTTTTGAAAACTGATATGAGTTTCCTTCCCTATTTTTACTGACTGTACACTCCCTTGATACTTCACCCTATCTACTGTAATATTGTACACTATTCCCTCTCACAGTCACACACACCCCCTTCCCTGGCTCTATTTCTGTTGATATTGTCACACAGTTCACCATTGACACTCAACCACACACACTATTACATCCCTAACACTGTACACTCTAACACACACACACACACATTGTCTCTCATTATACACACACACAAGTAAAAATCTGAGAACACCACACTGTTTACACTCACTTGTACACACACACACTTTACCTTTCCTCTCTCTATATACATATGCATGAATATATGTAATATGTGTATACCAATATAAGATAATGTATATCTATATGTATATATGTATTAAGCCTATATATATATATATATATATATATATATTAAGCCTATATATATATATTTTTTAATATATATATATATATATATATATATATATATATATATATATATATATATATGTATATATGTATATATATATATTATATATATATATATATATTTTAATATATATATATATATATATATATATATATATATATATATATATATATATATAAGAAAAAAATATATATATATATATAAAATATATATATATATATATATATATTTTATATATATATATATATTTTTTTCTTATATATATATATATATATATATATATATATATATATAAATATATATATATATATATATATATATATATATATATATGTGTGTGTGTGTGTGATGGTTCGTTATGAATGTGTACTATAACCTAATGTAATGTATATAAAATATGTATGTATATATCTATGTGATATGTATGTATCAAATATATATGTATATTGATAAATAAGTTAGGCATGTTTAAATGTATGCTAGTTATATAGCATATAGCTATATTGTGATATTGTGATATAGTTGGGATAGGCTTGGTTCAGGCGTGCATAGCCTTGTAGTGGTGTGTACTAGCTAGTATAGGCTTGTGTGACCTAGTATAGACTAATGTAGACTAGTTAGACCAATTTAGACTTGTTAGACCTAGTTTGACCATAGTTGACCTAGTTTGACTTCTAGGGTTTACCAGAGTTGACCAAGAGTTGACTTTGGCCTAGATTGACCTAGATTCATTTAGAATGCATTGAATTGTATTTTGTTATCATTTTAGACTTATTGTGACTTGTGCTGTTCTGATTAGGAGCCAGACACCTCTCATCGGACAGTACATTTCATCCGGACACTCAGATATCAGGCGAGTACATTCTCTGATCATTTCATATCCTGCTTAGAATTATTTTCCTGCTTTAAATTACTTTACTTGATACTGTCACGTTGGTCACACGGATTAGTACTATATGGATCCCTTCTTGAGATGTTATCCCCTCAGGGAGCATCATATACCTAATGTTTTGTGCGTTTCACTTACATGGCCTATCACTATGCTACATGGTTCATTGAATCACTTGTGACATGTACTCTCATGATCACAGAGTCTTCCTTGAATCCTTCTATTTATTGGGCTTCCTAGAATCCCCATTTATGGGACTATCATGTACCACCCTTCGGGGTCGTTGTATGAATCATAACATAACCTGGCTGGATCCTTGTGTATTGATTAAGGTACGGGGGAGTAGAAGTAGACATGTGAATAATATCCAAGTAGTGTACCATCAGAATCATTCCATAGTGTAGCATCAGAATCATCCTATGCCATTTATATGTCTATATTGTACTCTGACTCACTAGCCACTGTTAGTTGTCTACTTATAGTAGATATTTCTATTACAGTTCTCTCTCTCTGTTTACATTCTGTATTTCCTTCAGTTCATGTATCTTACTTTACTGTATGATTATATTTTCTAACCTGCTATGATCTGTTGAGATGTATTGTGCTCGCTCTTGTCCTGACTGGACCAGTTGAAAATATTACAGAGGACGAGGAGGAGGCCTGTGTGGATACCTTCTATGGGGCAGCCCTAGACGACACTAGTGAGCTGGACTCTCAGGAGGACCCAGCTCTAGCTGATGACTTTACCCCTACTGCCTAGACTAGCTTAGTTAGGCTTTATCTTACTTATGTTGTCTTGAGACTAGTTTAGTTAGACTTTATTTCTGTCTTGAGATCTGGGTTGTAAATATTCTTTCATATTCAGTAGTTGAGACTTGTATTTCTGGATATTTGCTGAGATGTTATCTTAAACACTTAGACTCTTCTGATCATCTGTATTTTCTTTGTGTTTTATATCATATCGTGCTTCATCTTCCTTAGTTGTGATTGAGTTTACATTCTGCTATGTCACCCCCATTCTGGGAGTATAAACTGCTTAGCATTTCATTGTTAGATGTTGTGACCTACGACAGCGTTCTACCGCTGACACTGCGGCGTAGGCTGGACGTACCCACGTCTCGTGCCCTTACTCTAGGGTGCGGGTCGTGACACGTTTTCAGTGGTGGCCCATGCAGGTCGAGATTTGCATTAGTGCGATTTCGTAGTAGCGCAACGACTTAGTTGTACTACTACGAGCCTGCTATAGGATATAGAAATTAAGATGTTAGGATAAGAGGGTACTCAATCACTGTTAGGATCCCTTGAGAGATTCCTGGGATGACCCTTGAGAATCTCATTTTGAACTATGATTTAAACTCCCTTTCCCTTATTTTGATTTACATTTTTTCCTTGATTTGAATTTGATTTTGGTAGATTCATTGTAGAACTTTGAATCCTGGTATTAGTTGATAATTTTGATAAAATTCTGTAGTTGTTGATTTTAATTTTGTATTTAATATTTTCAAATTCAAGGCACTCAATCACACTTAGGATTCTTTGAGAGATTCCTGGGACGACTCCAGAGAAACTCATTTTTGATCTTCAATTGGAATTCCTTTTCCTCTTGTTTGGATTCACCCTCATTTTTTGCTATTGAATTTGAGCTTGATGGGTTCATCTCGTTTGAACAGATGAGAAAGAACAAATCTCCATTATTCCTTCTTGCCATTATTTCCTTTCATTCTTATTTTCTTCTTATCTTAAACTCTGTCTAATTACACCAATCACCCATATCTTATTGTCACGACCCGCACCCTAGAGTAAGGGCACGAGAAGTGGGTACGTCCATCCTACGCCGCAGTGTCGACAGTAGAACGCTGTCCTAGGTCACAACATCTAACAATATAAGGTACCTATACAGTATATACACTACGAGTGGAGGTGACAATACAGAATACAATCTCAAACACATCTAAGGCAGAAGATAGAACGATATCATAAATGTGAAGATCTCAAAGGAAGTACAAACTGAAATGGAAATAAGTCTAAGTGTCTAAACAACACAAAACAGACATAATACAACTCAATCCCAAATGACAACATAAGTAAGATAAAGCCTAACTAAACTAGTCTAGGCAGTAGGGGTGATAACAGCAGCTAGAGCTGGGTCCTCCTGAGAGTCCAACTCGCAAGTGTCGTCTAGGGCAGCTCCGTAATAGGTAGTGCAGTAAGCCTTATCCTCATCCTCTGTAATATATCAACAGGTCTAGTCAGGACAGGAACGAGCACAATACATCTCACACAGTTCATATCATGTCAGAAGATAATAAACATGCAATAGAGTACGATATGTGAATAACTGAAGAAAAGTACACGAAGTAAAAGAGATAACTGTAATGGAAATATCTACTATAGGTAGAGAACTATCAGTGACTAGTGAATCAGAGTACAAGCTAGACATGTGAACAGGTAGAGGTGATTCATGAGAGGTGGTTCAAGATTGTATTACTTGGAATTATTCACATGCTATTTCTACTCCCCCATCCCCAATCAATACACAAAGATCCAATCAAGTTACGTTAAGATTCATGATTTCACTGCCTCCGTGATGAGAGCACACGTGAAATTGATTCATGGAGAACTCTGCGAACATGAGAGTACATGAATACAGAGCGAGCATGAATAGTGAATCATGATGATACATGATGTAAGTGAAATGCACAGACATGAAGTACCTGATGCTCCTGAGGGGGATAACATCTCATGAAGGGATCCATATAGTACCAATCCGTGTTACCAACATGACAGCATGCAAGTAAAGTAAATCTAGAGCAAGAATATAAGTTCTAGCAAGTATGAAACGGTCAGAGAATGTACTCGCCTGATAACTGAATGTCCGAAGAGGGTGTACTACCTGAGGAGAGGTGTCTGTCTCCTAATCAGTGCAACACAAGTTACAACATGTCTAAAATGATAAAATGAAGCTCTACTATGCATTCTACATGAGTCTAGGTTAACTAGGTCAAAGTCAACTCTTGGTCAACCCTGGTCAACCCAGAAGTCAAACCTAGGTCTAGCAAGTCTAACTAGGCTTAACTAGTCTAACTGACACACCATAGGCTATAGGCTATATCATGCCTATTAGCCAATCATAATTCATGACAACCTGACATTACCTATATCTAATACACAACTTATATCATATATATATAGATATATATATATATATATTAAGTATACATTACATATACCTACATTATATATATACATATATTACATAGGAATAGGATACATAGAGAGGGATAGAAAATAGAGAGTGAGTGACTGAAACTGTGTGTGTGTGTCAAAGATGTGAGTGAGAGAGGGACTGTCCACATGAGTGTGACAGGAACCTAGGTGAGTGAAAATCAGGAAATCAATTGACAGTCCACCTATTGCTTAATTTCAGATTTCAACATGAAATCAATGTGACAGAAAAGGAAATCAAACATTAACCCCCAACAATCTCAGGTTCAATAAGAGAGGAACAATTTCAGTTTTTAGTTACTAATGAACCTTTGCCATTAATATTTGAAACAGCAGTTGGCAGGAATGTAAATGTGTATGAGTTTGAGGGTGTGTGTATATAGCCTAGAATGTGTGTTCCAGTTTATGTGGTGTATGTGTATCATGAGTTCTTGTTTTTGTGTGTCATTTAGTTGCAGGAATGACAGAGAAATGTAACGTGGTTATGAGGCTATGTGTTAGTGCAAAATAGAAAGAATACCAATTTAGTTTGAGTTTAGGAATTGCAAAGTGGTTCCCATTTCATTTTAATTCAATGATAGGTTATACAGTAATCTCAGGTTACACACTATTTCAAAATTAAACCCAGATATCCCAGTTTCTCCATTCCCTGAATTCTCAGGTTCATAATAACAGTGAATTCGAAATCAATAAATGCAGTCAACATCTATTGAATCCTCAAGTTTTAACAATGAACTACTTCTCAGTTTTAACATGATTCAGTCTCAGGTTTATACATCAACACACATGAATCTCAATTTTGTGCATCTCAGATTTGTGTGTGTGGTCAATCAAAATAGTGCAACATAGGAGAGGGTAATGTATGATATAGTTCTCAGGTTTGAGTGTAAAAAGGAAATCTCTGGAAATCCCATTTTGCATTTCAATTCCAAAAACTCAGTTTTCAGGTTGTTTAAACATAGGAATAATCTCAGGTTTTTACATAGCAACTAAACTCAGTTTTTCAGGTTCAATCTCCATTTCAGTTTTCATAACATCTCAATTAACATCTCAGTTTTTTTGTGTTTTCATTTGAAGATCCATATACTCGATTTTTGTTCCACAAAGAAATCTCAGGAAAAATGGGTTCTTAAACCCCTTGACAGTTTCAACAAGAAAACCCAACTGATATTCCCACATTAACCAACACATAAATCCTATACAACATATATAATTAGGTGTAAGTTATCAAAGAAACTGGGATTTGAATCATCTCAGGTTTTAGTAAAATCATGTATCAGTGATGACAGTTCCTCACTGTAATTCGAATCCCAATTCATCATTATCCTTCACAAAGAATAATTTCTACAATCTAAACATGTTTCCTAATGCACAAACATTAACCCATAATAATATACATGATATATTTAACATTTTAAAAGAGAATTTAAAGGGTGAAACAGTGAGCACACTCACTGATACTCTACAGTTCAGAAATTGGGGATATTCCAATTCCCACAATTAAAACAACAACTAACCAATAGAATTTACGTTGGTAAATCATTAGAACACACGTGCATGTGTCTACTACTTGTTCGTGTCCCACCAAGTGGATACGAGTGTGTCCAGCACACTCGAACACATACGAGTGCACTACACAGTGCACAGTGTCGTGCAGCGAGTCCAAGGACTCGTGCACTCGACACAGGCCACGTGGTGACACGTGGTCGTGCAGACGTGTAGCCCACGTATAGGGCTACCCAGTCACCACCCTGAATCGTGTCTGTAGGTGTCCTGTCCAAAGATTCGAAGCCGTATCAGTGAGAATAATTCACGTGTACAGTACAGTGCAATATTAGTGCGTGCCAAAATTCGTGTCCGACACGACACTAGAAGTCCTGAAACTTGGGGAGTGACTTGTCAGTCACTGCACCGAGTCCCACACCAAATTTGGTGGTTCCTAAAGTCCTATGTAGTGAGTACTACACGCGTGGCAGCAGGGCATTGAATCTTCATATCTTAAACTCTGTCTAATTACACCAATCACCCATATCTTATCATCCCTACCAGATGTACCTCGAAACCCTTGAATCTTCATATCTTCTTCCTGGGAAAGACTGAAGAAGTGACGTGAATCATGTAGCTCAGAGGAGACATAACTGATTATTATATGATGATCTAGAAGAAATCAAAATGTGGAGTGTTCAATATTAAAACCTTGAGATAGAAATGTGGTAAGGGTCTCGAATAGAATCAAGAGATGTATACTACCAGTCTGAAAATAATCACACTTAGGGAGATTTTGGGGTTTTGAGATAGTTTATTGGTGTATTCAAATTGATGAGGATATTCAAGGTCAACCTAAATTTAAGAACCTCGAAACTCTGGTTATTGATTCTTGGGAAGTTTTACCCTAAGGCTATATAGAAGGTTAGTAATGGAAAAGAGAAATTAATTACATTCAATAAGGATATTGAACAAGATATTGCAAGGAAATGACTAGGGATAGAGGGAACATAAAGTTATAGAAATTTAGAGATTGTTGTAGAAATTTTTTTAGGAGAATAATATTCAAAGGTGTATGTCGAAGAAAATACGGAAGTTGATTTTATGATGGAAGATAAGTTTTGTAAGGCCAAAAGGTATTTAAATTAAATAACACGAGGAGAACCATTTGAGCAAGTTCAAGGAATTCATAAACGGGATTTAGAGGTTTTCGGCCAAATTTAAGACAAGGTGAAAGAATTTGAAAGTTTAAATAAATGGTTAATGTTGATTCCTAAATGTGAAGGCTATGCTTCACGGGTAATGTTTGGAAATTTGAAATAGCCTACGATTGTCATGGAAAAGGCTTAGGTAAAGGTTAAATTTTTATATGGAGACTGGTGAGGTAAGGATACGTTGGGCAAGTTATAACCAGATGAACTTAAGGGTATCAGAAACAGATGATTAACTTGATCTTCCTTATCTTGTGCATTTATTTACCACCTCTTGAACCCCCACTTTCTATTTGAGATCCTTTGACGTTCCTTATCGTGACCTTGACATTCAGGATATAATACTAGCTGTTACCCTCCAACAAATCTTATATGCAAGACCTAGACGAACTCACCTTCGTGTAGGTATATAATGTCCCACTAAAATCCATCCCCTTGTACTCTATTTTCTTGATATGATTTTTTGGTCAAATGGCTAAACTATAACCTCTACCATGATACTGAATTATTCCTGATTTTAATTAGAGATCCAGCCTTGACTCAATTCTTTCGACCCGATATGTGATGATGTTCTGCTTGATTCTTAAATGCTTAACCTTGTACCTTATCTAGAATGCTTGACCCATTTAGTTAAGAATCTGGACTATGTATCTTCGTTCATCACTACCACCCTTACTTATATCTTATGCTGCTAATTATCCTTAGTTTTACAAGCTTATCGTTTTCGAGCTTGATTATGACATATTTTATTGGGTGCACACCCACTAACATATTATCTAATTAGAACTGGCGTATGATGGTCTGATCAACCTATTGCATTTTGGTTCGCTTTTCATATTAATCTACGTGGATGGAGACATAGTTAAACTTGCCCTAGAATCTTATCCGCAACAGCCTTGACAATTCTCCTTGGAATTATTTTTATCGCCTATAAAACCTCATATTCTTATCCAGTTGAATTAAATTTAATCATGACCTGGATCTTCATCATTGGATGCTCGTGCTCATACTTGATTTCATTGATTCCCCATCTTGCCCAAATCTCGACTTATCCCGAAATTGATCAACTTAGATCTTGTCAAGACAAAAATCTATTTGTGTTTTGTTGTGCCTAAATTTTCAATTTTTACCATTTTATGGAATAGTAACCTTTTAATAATTTCTCAGTTGTTTGTTAATGACTATTTTTTTTATATAGGATGGTAGACAACCCTTACAACCTTGATGGTTGTTGTTCCCTTACCTTCCCAATTAGGACACCCTAGATTGCTTGTGTGTTGATACCATAGTACTGTTTTGACCTAGAATGACCAGTGCACCTAGGTGAGACTTCCAACTGCTACAGTATTCCTTCAAATTGCATGGTCTAGATAAAAATTCTTAGGACCTTGATTATCGGAAAACAGGGATGTTACCTCCATTAGTATCAACTGTGGATATATATAGTTTAGTCCTTGATGTGGGGAATATGTGTTTATAAACCTGTAGCTTATGAGATTTATAGTATTAGCCCTGATAGGATTGGGAAGTTAAGAGCTAGCCTATTATAGAGTTTCTTTTTTGCTAAATTCTGGTTGCCAACACCTAGGTAGCTAGCATAGGTAAAATCCTAAGAAGTTGACCAGCGGATGACTAAGTACTAGGATGTTGAGAAAATTGACTAGTGATTGACCCTTGACTATTGTCACGACCCGCACCCTAGAGTAAGGGCACGAGACGTGGGTACGTCCAGCCTACGCCACAGTATCGGCGGTAGAACGCTGTCCTAGGTCAATCATCTAACAATATAAAGGTACCTGTACAGTTTATACACTCCGAATGGAGGTAACATCACAACATACAGTCTCAATCACATCTAAGGTAGAAGAATGAAAGACAGATAGATAGATAGATAGTAACTCAAAGAGAACAATAGCATAGATGAAATAAGTCTAAGTGTCTAGGATACATAACATCCAGAATGTCAACTCATAGAACAATAAGTCTAAGAGTCTATACATCTCCACATCTCAAAATACAACTCAGAATGTGAGACAAAATATAATGTAGAAAAGACTGTCTAGCTAACTGGTCTAGACTACTGGAGCAACATCCTCAGCTGCAGGTGGATCCTGCTGAGGGTCCTCAACACAAGTGTCATCTAGTCCTGCTCCATAATATGTAGTCACCTATGCCTCGTCCTCATCCTCTGTAATATTTTCAATAGGTCCAGTCAGGACAGGAACGAGCACAATACATCTCATACAGTTCATATCAGGTTAGGAAATATGATACAAGCAATAGAGTAAGATACAAGAAATGCTGAAAGGAAATATACGCTGTAAAAGAGATAGCTGTAAAGGAAATATCTACTGTATATAGAGAACTGTAAGTGACTAGTGATGTAGAGTACAAGATAGGCATGTGAATGGCTAGAATTTATACATGATTACACTACTGAGTTTGCACATGATTACACTACTTTGGAATTATTCACATGTCTACTTCTACTTCCCCGTTTCCCCAATCAATACACAAGGATCTAGACAAGTTACGTTATTATACATGATTACTTCACATGAGGCTCATAAATGAGTATATGTGAAGTTATACATGAGGGCTCAGTGAATCATGAGAGTACATGATCACATGAGTGCACATGTAAGATGGAAGCATAGGAGTACATGATGATAGTGAAACACACATAACATGAAGTACCCGATGCTCCCGAGAGGGATAACATCTCATGTAAAGATCCATATAGTACCAATCCGTGTTACCAATGTGACAGCAATAAGTAAAGTAATCTAGAGCGAGAAGTAAAGCCTGAACAAGTATGAAACGGTCAGAGAATGTACTCGCCTGCTGTATAAAGGTCTGTAGAGAATATGCTGTCTGAGGAGAGGTATCTGGCTCCTGATCAGAGCAACACAAGTCACAATGTATTCTAAATAGTAAAATGAAGTCTACTATGCATACTACATGATTCTAGGTCCATCTGGTCAAAAGTCAACTCTTGGTCAACTCTAAAGTCAAACTAGTCAAAGTTAGGTCAACACTAGTCAAACTAGTTACGGTTTTAGTCAAACTAGTTAAACTAGTTGTTTTAGGTCATTCCTAGTCAATTCTAGGTTAATTAGGTCAATGTTGACCTAAGGTTGACTTTGGTCAACCCTTAGTCAACAAGGGTCAACTAGTAGTTGTTTAGGTCATTAGGTTAGCCCCAAAGCCGTAGGCTAGTATCTTGGCCATTGGCTATTGTCATAGGTTTCCATATAACCTATACTTAGTAAGTTATTATATATATAACTATATATATAGATATACCCAAGTGTATCTACTACCTATATTTTATATCAATATAGGCATAACTATATACAATACAATCACCCACATATATATATATATATATATTTATATATATATATATATATATATATATATATATAACACTATGTATAATCTAATACAATATATATCAATATATGCATATATATATATATATATATAAACATATATGTGATTCATATATATAGAGAGAGGGAAGTGAGAGAGAGACTTAGAGTGAGAGAAAGAGAGTGAACAGTGAGAGAGAGGGCTGGACAGTAGGGGGGAGGTTCCAGAATTCCTGGAACCAGGATTTAACCCCCAACACTACATACACAGTTACATATATACATATATATGTATATATATACACAACTATAAATACACACAACCATAAATCCTCAAAACTCACCTACACTCACACATACATATATACTACGTATATATATACTAAAAACACACTAATACATGTATAAATCAGATTAAAATTAGGTTTGAATTTCGTTTTTACAAAACTGGGAAAAACCCAAAATCTGGAAAATAGGGACTGTGTATTCGAAAACAGGGTAAACCCGATTTCACACACGAAACCAAGCTAAGACTCGAAACCATTGGTTGGTAACTGATGCCCCACATGTCCCCTAGTGTCCTAGGTACCTGACACGATACCACAACATGGATTGAAGTGTCCAAACTCACAAAAAACCCACTCGGGTAAACTGATACACACACATGCATACACAGCGTCGTGCACGCGGTTGCACGTCTCGTGCTCGCGACACAGGACACGACACATCTCGTACTCGTATCCTCGTGTACGCCACATGACGGGCTACACGCTTGTGTCACCATGAGACATCCACGTGTCGTGTCCGCGCGACATGATACGCGCGAAGTTAGCCCCCGCGCGCGTGTGCGCTGACAGCGCGTGTCCAGTGCGAGTGAGATTTCTCACTCGACACGACACGACACGACACCAAACTTTAGGGGCATGCTCTCAGACATTGCCCCCGTGTCCAAGTCAAATATCTCGTGTCCTAGTGCTCTGTGCAGTGAGCACGAAGGGTGTGGTAGCAGGGCATGCACGTGCGTGTTCGTGCATTGGGTTCGTGTCCATTTTGGACACGGACACTGCAAGAAAACGTGCTCAGTCCACTAGGTATGTGACCTACATATCCAGGGCTAGAAGAAAGTGTAATTTGTTTTATATTTTATCAAAAACAGATCCTCTGTGGCATTTCACCAAACAAGGGTTTATAGGCTAGGATACGTGTCCGATACGGACACCAAACCAACTCCAAATCCTACCAAACTTGACCCACAGTTAGGTAGTCCTATATGCATGCATTTATGAAGAAAAATTAGGATATTAACTAAGTTTGAGGGCATGTACCTATTTGTGCAATTCCAAGGAAAAATCAATAAAGAGGGGGTGTGCTTCCTTCAACTTGGTGATGTCCAAAGCTCCCAAATTCTTGATTGCTAGCTTCCCTTAGCACCCTTGATGTTGTAGGGTCCCAATGCAAAAGACTAGAGTGAATTTGGATCAATATTGATCAAGTTGTGGGTGTTTGAAGGAAATGGGATTTTTCTAGGATTAAATTCATGTAAAGATGTTCATGAATGATACAATGGGTTATATAGGAATGTGTGGCTGCTAGGGGGTGCCCTATGGCCGGCCATGGCAAGGGGGGGTATCCTTGACCTTCCTTTAAGGAGAAAGCAAAGACTTTGGTGCCAAGGTTGAGATATTTTGAGGATTTTATGGAAAAATATCTAATAAAGTAATCTAAGATATTTCCACCCATTGACTAAAAGTAATATCTATCCCCTTAGCATTCTAGGTTAGTAACTAATCTCTAGATTAGGGTAAACTAGGTTAGGAACAATCATGGTACTTAACAATAATTAAATAATATTAAAAACACATAATCTCAAATAAAATCTAGTAATTTACCAAAATACCCTTATTGGCTAAAATCACTAATTTGATGTTCTAAGCCTATGGCTAGGCTCACATGGTCATGGCAACTCCTAGTTTAAGGAATAACTAGGGTTTACACTAAGGTTTTGCTAGTAAGTCACAAAGTCATAAGTCATAACTTAGCATGACTTAGAAAATGGTTCTAATTACACTAATAATCACCAAAAATCATATCATGCCCTAAACACCATTAATAAATAATAAAAATAATATTTTTTCAAAAATCCCCAATTTCAGAAAACAGGGTGTTACAACTCTGTTTGACCTATAAGGGGGTGCGATCATCTTAATTTCGAGGACAAAATTTTTATAAGGTAGGTAGGATTATAGCACCTAGTTTTCTAGATGAGGATAATTTTGAAATTTTGTAATCATAATTATTATTTATTTATATTTATTTCATATTATAATTTTTGGTGATTTTTAATCATTTTTAAACTATTTAAAACTATGACTTGTGATTAGGGTGTTTCATCTACCATATTTCTAGTTTGAGGGTATTTTGGTCATTTTTGTATTTTTGGGGTTTATTTTGAATTATTGTAAATTATTGAGATTTATTAGAATTTATATGATTTTTGGTATATTTTAATTAGGGGTTATTCTAGACTTTGACTAGTGTTGACTTTGGAGCCTGACCTAGAAGCTAACCCTAGTTATAGTGGCTTGGTTAGATTATGAAACCCTAGGTTAATTTAAGTTAACGATATCCTAGTTATTAGAATCAATTTGGGAATAGGTATTAGAATAGAGATTGATTAATGACTTATGACTTCACAAGTCATGGTTAGATACTAATAGACTGATCAGTGAAGTGAAGCTTTACACTCCCACAACCCGAGCCTATCTCCTTGTATCTCATGAACTGATACAAATGGGGGTTAACAAGGATTGAATAATGAGTGGTAAAGAAAAACTGAATTCATAAAGAAATGGGACTGGGTAATAAGGAGATAAGGGATTGAACTCTAAGGATACAATATGGACTGCTACAGAGCTAAGGGGACTTATCATGAAGGGTATTTGAATATTTGGATGACTAAGCCAAATGGACTACACAGTGATATGCCCAAGACAGATCAATGATAGGGATGAGGACTGGATAATACAGTTCAGAGAGACTGAACCATTGGCATGGGCAGAACAAAGGATTTGGGGACAGATACATATGGTGAGGACTGATACACTATGCAATAGAGCTCTCCCCTCATATGGACTGACCACTTCACCCTATACTTACATATGTATATGCATCTTAGTGAAATCATCATCCACTTTCCATACATTAGCTAACCATAAATCACACACATTCCATACATATAAAATGAGCACACACACACAACCATTAACATGAAGATACACTCACACACTCTTAAATGTAAATCAAAACAGTCCTCACAACACTAAAATAGTCCACAAGCTTCCCAAGCTATATAAAACCACACTTTACTCTCATTTATCACTAAAGAATTATACAAATTATAATCTAAATTAATATACATCCAATTACATGTGTCAAATCTAGATTTAAAGTGATGGATGCCCTTTCGGTCATTTTGTCAAACACTTGGCGTGTGTATCAGACACGTCCATGATACGGACTTCAAATGGATATAAATTTGACCCTAAGCTCACCCACATGTTCTAAATCACTAGCATGACCCAATGAAACAAATTTACAAACCCTAAAAATCTATATTTTCGGATTTCCCCCAATTTGAGCCAAAATCAATGGGGAAAATCCCTTAAATAGGAAGAGAAGATCCTAAAATCCTTTCTAATGTCAACCCTAATGCATGGGGGTCCCTAATTGTGCATTACACTAATTTAATGGAAATTAATGGGTTAGAAAGCATATACGTATTGGGAGATTGATTCCCAATGAAAATGGATCCAAGATCTAGAAATCCCCAACCTCCAAGTGCTCCAATCCTTTCAATCTAGCCAATAGAACCTTTTCCTCTCCAAGAAGAAGAAAATGAGACTAATTTGAGAGAATTTAGAGGAAATTTGGTGGTAGAAACAATTGGGGAAGAAGCTTGTAATTAGGGTTAGGGTTTGGAATGAAATGAGGAGAAAAAAGATGAAGTGGGGTTTAAATAGAGGTGTGGGCTGCCATAAGGGGTTAGGGTTTGGGTTTTGGGCAAAGGTAAAGGTCCACTACACCCCTCTCTTTAGTCAAGAGAAGATTAGGGATTAAACCTTTCCTCCTAATTATGTGTTTAGTCACACCTTCAAACAAATTCTTCTAATCTAGCTAGAGACTAACTAAAATTCAATTAGGCTAGTCCTAATTATCTAGTCGGATGGTCATGACAAGTTGGTTTGGGTTCTATAGGATCACTAACCACTATTCTAGCTAAAGGCTAACCATTATCCATATTCAAAAATATAACACATGCACTATATTAATTATTTAATCTAAATAATATAATAACCAATTTCGTAAAATAATTTATCATTCAAGATATAATTCAAAATTACAAAAATACAAGAATTAGGAAAAGTCAAAAATATTCCTGTTCCGGGAAAGTGGTGGTTACAAACCTACCCCCTTAGAAAATTTTGTCCTCAAAATTTAAAATTGGTCATACTTCTTCTAGGTCAAAAACCCCCAACAATCGAAGTCAAGAAATTTCTATCTAACAATACCCAAGATCATGGTCCTACTGATCGTGATTCCACAGTCTTAAATGGGGTCACTACACTATCTTTCATGACACAAAACTTTATAACAGATACTAATAGAATCACACAATCAAGATGGAAAAAGATAGGAAGAAGAACAGGGAAAGACAGACCTGCTAACCCGTCACCCATAGCGTCGGCCTCCTCGACCGTCAACGCAAAAGCCCTGCCCCTCTAGGATATATCCTTCGGATGGTGCGGGGCATGATGCTGCACCACAGGTGGCCAAGCTCCCTCTCTCTGACCCTGTGCTACGACAAATGGAGGTACGGTGTGGCAATCCTTCATTTGGTGAGAGCGGATCCACAAAACAGACACACCTTCAGCCTTCTCCTACAAATATCCCAAGTGTGTTCCGGCTTCATACAGTGGGCACCCTCTGGTCCTATCCCCGAGGCTGATGCTGTACTTGCTGAATATGAGCTCTAGCTGGTGCCAACAACTGCTGGGGCTGATGCACTGTCCTCTGCACATGGGGATGCTTCATACTACCGATCGCACCTCCTGAATCATCCCTGCCTCTCTTGGACTTGAGCTCCAAGTCATCCTCAGCTGCCAAACGCCTAGAAAAATCTACTCAATGGTCGCATCACGGCTGCTCTTGGTCAATGACTTGACCTCCTTGATCAAGCCTTAGTGAAACTTCCTCTCCTTCGCTACATCACTCAGCCCCTCTATAAATTGGTCCAGATAGTAGAACTCTCCAGCGTACTCCACTATCGGGTTTCCTTGGATGAGGCCCTCGAGCTAGCTCTCCAAGGCACTAAGAGCCACATCCGAGAAAAACTTCTCCTTGAAAAGCTTCTTGAAAGCCTCCCAAGTCTTCCCCTCAACTCTGACCCTCGGATCGGTGTGATACCATGTCAAGGCAAGGTCGAACATCTGACTGCCCGTCGCCTCAATCTGTAGACTAGCCAAAAACTGTGCCTGATGACACATCCCTTCGATATTCTCAATCCAGTCGTCTGCATACAAGTTACCCTCTGTTCTGCAGAAGTCCTTGGGCTGCATCTTTTGGAAGTCGATAATAGTGCCCAGCCTCGGATGCTGAGCTTGACCTCCTAGTGGCTGGACTTGTGTCACCCTCTCAACTGTCACCATCGCCACTTGGTGAGCATTCTCAATGCCCTATCTCATATCGACGAACTAACGGCACTGAGCGTCCATCATCTCTCTGAAAAGTGCAAACAATTGTACAACATCCACCAGAGCAGGAAGTAGTGGTGAAGGATAAAGAATATCATGAATGACTGGGGTAGTCCTCGAAACAGGTGGAGGAGGACCGCCAAAATTAGTTGATACTCCCACATAAGCAGAAGTGAGGAGTGGAGTAGTTCCAATTGCCTGCTGAACCAGACGAGAGGTAGCAGACCTCTCATTAGCCGTCTCTAGGACCAAATAGTGTGATCGATTCTTCGACGGCATCCTGAAGACAGATCAATAAAGGAATCAATAACGGAGCAAGGATGATATTATCAAAGAAGGACAAGTATGAAATTAGATAATTCAGATTTGAAAAAAGTTAGTAGATTCAAATCCATTGGAATTTCTAGTTGTGATTGAGTATCCTCTTATCCTATAGCCTATTCCTTATCTCCTACCGCAGGCTAGCAGTAGTACAACTAAACCGTTGCACTACTACGACATTGTACTAATATGAATCTTGACCTGCATGAGCCACCACTAAAAATGTGTCACGACCCGCACCCAGTATAGGTGGCAAGAGTGCGTGACAACTCCTAGCCTACGCCGCAGCATCGGCGGTAGAACGCTGTCTAAGTCAATAACTACAATCTCGCACAATAATATAATGTAGCTGTCATAGATTTCAACTCCGAATGGGGGACAAATATGAAGATAACATTGAATACTCAATCACAATCTAAAACACGACAAGATATCAAAGAAGTCTAAATACTACAAAGTCTCAACATCAACAACTTCTAATACAAAATGGAAATCCAAGTCTCAAATTCAAATAACAAAATCTCCATTATATTTACATGCCAAGAGTTGTAACAGTGAAACTAACACAAGCCAAAACTGGAACTAATTCTCTCGGTAATCACTCCTGAGAATCCAAACCCATGGTAGCTATCCCCTCCTCGGATCCGTAGTATGTGGGACATAAATTCCTGAGCAATCATGTAAAAAATATATCCAGTCAGGATGGAACGAGCAAATCTCCTCTAGCAGTTCCAAATAAATGACAAAGACTATAAAACAGTTATAGCAAGTAATACTGATCAATAGAATAGAATGAGTAAGGAAATGAAATAGAATAACAGCTAACTAAATTATAAAGAGAAAGATGAAAAATAGAGATAACTGAACTAGAACATATGTGATGTGAGTCTAGTAAATACAATGTAAATGCAGTAGAAATCATTAAACCAGTGTGTTTTGAAATATAGCTTTCGACATGTAAACTGTAGAAGCTCAAAAACTATGAACATCATCATGCGCTACTCATAATTTGTGCCAGCACTCAAATAGTTAAATGGTTCCAGACAGCAGATGGCGTATGACATCAATTGGCGCTAGACTTCAAATGGAGCTGGCTGACCCATGGCAAGCTTCCTTGAGAAGCTGAAATAGTTTTCATCATGACTGACAGCATGTCAGTTGAAAAAAATCTGTTTTGAATCCCGAACGCGCGGTGCTCGAGGAGATTCTTTCAGATTTGTCATAATTACTGATAGTTGTCTCGTGCCATTGGTAGTTGGCACGAGGTAATCAATAAATTATGTAGGGTGCATTAAAACATCAAATAGCGCTCGGTGCCATTCGAAAGTGGCGCTGTCCGATCAAATCATCTAGAAGCAGTTCGATGACATGGCGTGCATGCCACTAATTTTGAAGAACGTGTACGTGACACTGCCCACGACCAAGCGCCTCTCTAATACAGATTGCCACGCAACCGAGCAGTTAAACCAACCATTCATGCGACTAGATGAATGGCGCGCCAAATGGAGTGTGTGCCAATCAGGATGACTACTTAATAGTCATCTCTAAACTCAATAAATAGTCTTAAATCACTTCACATACATCACTAATGATCTTAATCTCATGAGCACTTGCTACAGCACTCTTCAAAGGCTTTCGTCTTCGACATCGCATTGTCCAAGGGATAAAGTGATCGTCTTCTGATCAAATTCCTATAATTATACTTCCCCAGAAATCCACTTGTACTCCGGTACACACTCTTCTCAGTTTATAATTAAACAACTTTTTTTTTTCAAACAAAATGACGACTCTGTAGGGGAGAACTTTCTCCTCCGATGAGAAAGTGACAACTCAATGCGATGTTGTATCGGTCGGCACGATGCAGAAGACTTTGGTCATGAAAGTCGACCAAACTGCCTACGATGCCATGATTGGCGTAGGGGGTGCCAAGCGTGCCACCACTGTTACTGCCAAGAATAGGGCACACGCTTTTGTACTCCAAAGTCCTCTAATGCACCAATCACAACTTTTGCGTCAAGTTTGGATTAAAGCTCTGTAGCTACTTTCTCTTCCTCGCCAATTTTGAAATTGGTAGAGAGTGCTCCAATCTCTACCCTGGCGTCGATCAAGGGACCGCGCCACTTGGCCACTTCCTCTTCCTTACCAATTCTAAAATTGGTAGAGGGTACGCTAGTCATGACCCTGGCACCAATCAAGGGATAGTGCCCTATGGCTGCTCCATCTTCCTCTTTAGTTCCAAAATTGGTGGGGAGTACACCAACCACTGCTCTGGCGCAGAATAAAGGAAAATGCCTTATGGACAATCCTCATTCCTCTCCAGTTCTAAACTTGGTGGAGAAGTTATATATCACTGCCCCTGCGTAAAACAAAGGAATGTGCCCTATGGCCTCTCCTTATCCTTCCCGAGTCCTGGACTCGGTAGAAAATGCATCTGATTGTACCTCTGTGCCAATCAATACGAGAATGCTTCTGAATAGAAAGTCTATTTCTCTTGGCATAAACAATCAAATCAATGCCAAGCAACTAGACTCTGCTAGAAGTCTATTTCTTGTTGCTCATCTGCGTCGCACCAAATGCACTGGAATAGTGTGTGCAGAACAACAGGACATCCTGCCTGCTTCTTATGGCTAGCACCAATCAAGACAGAGCCAGGATCTTCTTATTTTATGCATTTTAAGAACTAAACAGGGCAAACTGAGGGTGTCTCAGACAGATAACAATGTGGCACAGAACCCTGATATAAGCACTTACCTTAACCAGCACAGAACAACATTAAGCCTGCATTAAGAGCAATCTACGCCACCTACTAAGTTGCACACAGAGAGAGTTTCTCAAATCAAGAATCATCTCACCTATGCCAATGAGATCAGTACTTCTCAGTACACATAAGGAATAAGACGTCTCAAGAACCAAATTCATGTTCCTAACATCATCAAAGAATATGTACCTCCGACTTCTCCTTATCCTGTTATTGTAATCGATCTCCATGAACTTCTTGCACAAAAAGGAAGGTCGTATGACCATCTCGTCCACCTGTAACTACACACTAGGAACATCACTGTAATTATTATCATGAAGTAGTGATCAAATGTTTCTATCAATAAGCAAAATGGTCTGTCTTCGACCATTTGAACTACACTCGGACTCCTGAACTCATTATCGTGGATGAAGATGAGTTGCAATATGCTTCGGTCAATATGATGTCCCGAAGTACTAGGGTAGAAAACGTCTAAGACGTAATGCATCCCGCAATCCTAGTAAATAATACCTTGATCGTATCCGTGACTCTGATGAAGGAGTCTACCAAAATACCAGATCAAGAAGCTGAAACCTGCTCGGTCAAAGGAATCTTCCTTCCGACCAAGAAATAATCTGTCAAAGGAATCTTTCTTCCGACCAGGGAATAATTGGTCTTCATTCTGACCAAGAAATAATCGGTGAAAGGAATTTTTCTTCCGACCAGGGAACAATCGGTCTTCCTAAAGACCAATAAATAATCGGTTAAAGGAATCTTCCTGATTCTGACCAAGATTTCTTTGATCAAAGGAATCTTCCCACTCTTCATCCTGGGGGTAGTTCCATGCATGACTTTGACACCGATAGTGAAAGCTCTGAGCGAAATATCTTTTCCACCAGCTCATCATCGATAGCCAGAGAAGTGACTGCCTATCTCACTAATGAGGAACAAGATGCGTCCAGCTCGGACAGTCAAGAACAGAAGATTGTTGCATTAGAGACTAACTTGAAAACCATGGCTAAATGGTTACAAGTATGCATGCTGTGATCGTAGCACAACATACTATTCTACCGGTTACGAATCCAATTCCAACCCAAAAACATGTAGCTGTCAATACTTGTATGGGAGTGCAATCTCCCCACAATGGTACTATACCCGCTCAGGCTACTCCAAGTTAATCTGGTGCTAGGGGTGGTGCTTATCATGCAGTTCCACCTCCTAACACATCGAATTAGTCTACTATTCCCCAAGCCTCGGAAGATCTCCTAGAGGTAGTAAAGGCTTTACGTAACCAAATCGAAGCATTCAAGCAGAAGGACGGCCTGCAGAAGCTAGGGATCAAGCAACCTTACCCTGTAAAGTAGAAGGAAGTTCCGTTTCCACCCAAGTATAAGCCACCGACTATCATGCTATTTTACGGTAGCTCATCTCCAAGTCAGTATCTCAATCACTTCGAGGTAATGACTAATCAGCTCCAACCGAATTATGCTCTACTCCCTAGAGTATTCGTCGAGTGCTTGGAAGGTACGGCCTATAACTGGTATCATAGTTTGCCAGATGGTTGCATAAAATCTTTTGCCGGATTCAAGCAAATGTTCCTAGAACGATTCTATGAGGGAACAAACGACATGACCATGTCAGCCCTCATCAAAACAAACAACAGCCTAATAAAACTGCTGAATATTTCATCGAGCGCTTCCATCGTAAGGCACTCAAACCGCATCTGGGTTCTCCAAATACACTGACTATAGATACATATAAATCAAACTTGTTATATATAATCAGTATGTGGACTGGACCCACGTAATTCCAAGACTGGGCCTCCTTCATAGTAAGTGCCAGGGCAGCCGAAGATAGTGTTGACAAGTTTAAACAACTAGGCATCCAGATGCCTAATTTGGAAAAAGATGAACATTCTTTAACCAACAGCGGTGGTCGTCAAAACAACCGCAAAGGCAAAGAAGCTTTAGCTGTCAATGTGAAAGGCAAAGAAGCTTTAGCCAATAATATGGGTCAGTCAACACCTACCACGATGACACCCCCAAAGAGAGCACCACGTCCTAAGGAGGAGTATTCCATTGATGAGAATGACATCATAAGCATATTCGATTGTCTCATCAAGAGCAACAAACTTCAACTGTCCGAAGCAAAATTACCAGATGAAGTATGTAAGACTGATCATCCTAAATACTGTGACTTTCACAGGTTCTTGGGACATCCGACTAGAGTGTGCTATGTACTTAAAGGGATGATCCAGGAATTGATCAACGCTAAGGCAATTACCCTTCAACAAGATAAAAAATGCTGACTACCAATATCGTCTCTCTGTAATTTGACGACTTTCCTGCTCAACTTATGCAGAATACAGTCGTCCCCATTTCGAAAGCCACTCTGGAGATCGTCAACCTTCCGCCAGAATGAAGTGACGGTCTCATACCCTTGTCGACCGACAAAGGAAAGATCATATGGATTCAGCCCGATTTGGTTACTGAATTTGAACCAAAGATAGCTGCTTCCCCTACGAAGTTAAGAAAAGCGACCAAATACAAGTCGTGTCATATAACATCACTGGGTGATCATCTTCCACCTTTATATGCTACCTTCAGCCCAACAGCAGCCTCGCCTTCTTCTACTGAAGCAGTGATGCCAAATCCAAAAATTAATTATCGGCCAATATTCCATCTACATAGTCAACAGTCCGAAGAACTGATGACAAAGATGGGATATGATCTACAGAAAGCTCTTAGCTTAAATGATGGGAAAGGGTCTTCTATACCCCTTTCCCTACGTCTTCAACATAATCAGTCCCGTATTGGACTGGGACTTTGGACAAATCCATCATGTCTTCAAAAGAAGTCTTCCAGAGGCAAGACTAGGATGAAGAATTATTACATGGTGTCCTTTGCACCAGTACGGAAAGAAGAAGCCATGACCGGTACCTGATCTGGAAGACTCTATCTTAGAGACTATCCAGATGGACAAGATAATGCAGCCACTCCTTCTCCAGTCTTTGACATCCCTTCAATATCTTCTCCACCTGTCGTCAACGATCCTTCGACGTCATCGCCTCAAATGGAACCAGTTTCTTCTAAATCAATAGCTATTGACAAAGGCAAACAGCCAGTTCACTTCGATAAAATATTAATGAAAACTCGACCTCTTTGACTTAAAACGCCATAGATCTTTGACATATTGGCTGAACTATCCAATACTCCGGTAAGGTTATCTATTTTTGAACTCCTGCGTCTCTCTAGGAGAACCCGAGAGACGTTAAGTGAAGCTTTAATGCAAGCAGACGCTTGTCTGGCCCATATTAAGAAACCAGATGAGGAACCAATGGCATGTTCTCATTGCCATAGTGTGATGGAGATGATCCCCAATATAACCTTCACTCAAGAAAATATGCTTCTGGAGGACAATCGACATAATCGACTTCTCTACTATACGGGATGTGTCGATACCATGAAGGTCGATCGCATTCTAGTCGACCCAGGATCTGCACTCAGCATTATGCCAAAGACTATTGGATGCGCTGAAGATCCCAGTCCATAATCTTTCTGAAATAATTATGACTATTTTGTGGTTCAATTCTAGGATGTCACTACCAATTTTCTAGCTTGAGGGTATTTTGGTCATTTTCAATATTTTAGAATTTAATTTGAATTATTATTATTATTTATAATTAATGTGATTTTTGAGTGATTTTTAGAATATTTGTTTTTGGTATTTTAGAGACTTTGACTTATGTTGACCTTGTAGACTAACCTAGTGGTTAACCTAGGTCATGACTAAGTGATTAGGATTTGAGAACCTAGGTTGACATAAGTTCATGAGGATTTACTCATTAAAATTAATTTGGGGAAAATAGGAGCTAGTTTGATTAAGGAATGGCTTGTGAAGTCACAAGTCATTTTATGACTAATAGGCTTAATGGCCCATAGCACACACCCATTGAACCAAGCCCTAACCCTAGAAAATCTGACCAGCCCCTATGGTCAGCCCCCCTATTTATATGCTCCTAAAATTAGGTTTGCCTCTTTAGAAAAATTGCCATTTGGAAGAGGTGAGTCCCATCTTTGTAAATCCTTAGAAAATCTATTTCTTCTCCAAATTCCTTCAAACAAATTGAAATAGGACCTAATAATAGTATCCTTGCTGTTATTGATGAGTATTTGCAGGAAGAACATAATTTGGAGAACTTTTGGTGATTTGAGGAATCATTTCATTGAAGCTTTTTGAGAGCTTGTTCACATATAGGTATAATCCTTTTCTTTGCTCCTAAATTCTTTTAAAAATCATTTTAGGAATGCCCTAGCCCTAACCTAACAGTAGGATAGGCCAATCCTAGGTTTTGGACCCATTTCGTGTCCGTATCGGACACGTATCAAGGTTTAGTTAACGTGTTCGACGAAATATTTCAAAGGACATTCCAGTCGAGTTTTTGGATTCTATTTGAACAAGAAATTAGTCCTAGGTATTGCTTAGGGGTTTCCAGTGTCGTATGGTGATTTGTGTGTCGTGTCGAGTCGTGGGGGACACGGGAACACGCGGGTGCGGGGGCGTGCGCGCGGCACTGTAGCTCCCCTGCTACTCGGGGGCTACTGCGCACAGGATACGCCACCCCGACACATGTAAATGGACATATAGCATGGGGCACTGTCTGGCACGAGGCTAGCAAAGTTTCACGGGTCCTCGTGTTATGTCGGACACGTATTTCCGTGTGCACGGGGACACACTGTGTGCGTACGTGTTCTGTGTTTGTATTGTGATGTTTAATCGTTTTAAATGTTTTTAAATAATGTTTTAATGATTAGTTAGATCCTAAATATCATGGTTAAACTCTGTTATATTAGGTTGCACAGTAGGAATGGTTTTATGATGTGTTTTGGCTCTATT
This sequence comes from Iris pallida, assembly GCA_029216955.1. Taxonomy (NCBI): domain Eukaryota; kingdom Viridiplantae; phylum Streptophyta; class Magnoliopsida; order Asparagales; family Iridaceae; genus Iris; species Iris pallida. The sequence continues at coordinate 318,308 of JANAVB010021101.1, forward strand.
TTGGACTTGAACTGCAGTATTTCTGATACTGTCTTGACACACTGTTCCAGTCTAGTTCCTAACATTTAATCCCTGTTTTAGTAATTATTTCACTTCTAAATATCCCCCATATATCATTGTTCATGCCTAGTTCATAATCCTTTCAAATGTAGGCTTTTGGAATGTGTAAATAGGATTTTAGTAGTTGAGTTGGTTTAACTATTTTAAACTGAAGTTGTTTTCCTGTTCATGTATAAACTGAGATTCACAGTTTGAAACCTGGTAATTTGATTCCCTTTTACATTACATGTGCTAACCTAAGTTGGGATGGTGTTCCCAGTTAACTAAAACCTGATACTTGTGTGATTCACTGATATTGTATTCCTTTGCTTCATAAGTTTCTTATTCATTAACTGAGTTCCCTCTTTGATTATAGAAACCTGAATTGATTTCTTTCCTTTTTATGTTAACTGTTAACTGATTTATTGAGTTGGGTTTTAGTTGTGTTTCAGTTCCTTAACAACCTGAGATTGTTGGTGTTTCCAATTAATAAAAACCTGAGAGGGGATTATGTGTTCCCAGTTTTCAAAACCTAGGAATTAGTTTGTGTTTTTAGTCTTGATAACTTGAGATTCAAATTGTAATAACTGGGTTTAAATTCTTCTAAAACCTGAGAATGCCACTGTACATTGTTCCCTTTCAATTTCAAAAATCTGAGATTTCTTTGGTTCAAAACTGATATGGTTTTCCCCTCAAAATCCTGAGAATGCATTTTACTATGACTGATTTGAGATTAAGTTTAAAACCTGAGATTTTCCTCAATAGAATTGCAATGTTGCTTCTAAAACCTGAGATGTTAGTTAACTCTCTTTTTCCTTTTGTTTAACTGAGATTTAGTTCCCAGTTCAACATTAACCTGAGTTGGTATTGCACTGTTTTATTGTAAACCTGAAATAGAATGTGAACCTGAGATTTGGAGGTATTGTTTGGATTTAAAAACTGAATTCCTGTGTAGGTATACACTGTTCATAAATCCTGTTTACACACACATGCCTAGTATGATACACACACATCCACTTGCACATTACACTCTTGTGTTCCCTCTTTTCCTTCCTATAGATACATGCTTTGTGTTCCTATATAATATATATATGTGTTGTACTATACATATTAATTATATAGGAATGTGTGATAATGTATATATATACATGATACTTGTGATATGATTGTGTATGTATAAATATGGGTTATCATTGATATGCTATGATATATGGGTAGGATTGAATAGTGACTATAGGATAGATGTTCCTAATAGACTATTAGTCATAGTCATGCCTATTGGTTATATGACTAAGGCATGATTAGGCATGGTATGCCTAGTGGAACCTAGAGTAGACTTATTAGAACTTAGAATAACTTGCTAGACCTAGATTAGACTAGTTTGACCTAGATTAGACTTGGTTGACCTAGTTTGACTTCTAGGGTTAGCCAGAGTTGACCAAGGGTTGACTTTGGTCTAGATTGACCTAGATTCATGTAGAACACATTGTAGTGCATTATATTTCTTTTCTGGACTTGTTGTGACTCGTACTGTTCTAAATAGGAGCCAGACACCACCCTCGGACAGTACTTTCATCTCGGACTTTCAGATAGCAGGCGAGTACATTCTCTGATCTTTTCATACCTGTCTGGACTATATTCATGCTCTAGATTACTCTACATGATGCTGACACGTATCTTTACGGATTAGTACTATATGGATCCCTTCCTGAGATGTTATCCCTCTACGGGTGCATCGGGTATTTCATGTTCATATACTATCATGTGCACCAGGTACTTCTTGTACTCGTACTAGTTCATGTTTTTACATGTTCTCATGTGCTTTCACGTGCCTTATGTTCTACTCATTACATGAGTTCATGTATCTTAGTTGTATTCATGTGCTTATAACGTAACTTGAATGGATCCTTGTGTACTGATTGGGGCGGCGTGAGTAGAATTGGTTATGTGAACACTATCCCCAGTAGCTGTATAAATGTGCCTCCTTATTTGTACTAGTATATGTGCACGTGCCTTGCACGTATTTTAACTTTTCTTAATTAGTTTAGAAAGACTCTTTAGGAAGACCAAAGGGTAGTCTTCCTAATTACTAAGTTGTCCTTATTAAAATTAATAAACTATTTTTAATTAGTATAAGTATGTAAGGGTATTTTCGAAATTCAAAAGTTTTACCATCTAAGTTTTCCTATTATATAGTAGAATAGATTCATGTGCCCCTAAGCTGTTTACATAACCATATTGTACTCTAAATCACGTAGTCACTAACAGTCTTTACTATCATGTATCTATTTCCAGTTACAAAATATCTTCTGTTTTACTTGTACTTCCATTCAGCACTTCCTGTATTTTACTCTATTGTAATAATTTATACTCCTAACCTAATATCAACTGTTGATAGATATGTGCTCGTTCCCGTCCTGACTGGACCTGTTGAAATATTACAGAGGACGAGGCTGAGGCACTCTGCCCTACTTACTACGGTGCCACACTAGATGAGTGCCCAGATTTGGACCAGCAGCAGGATCCATTAGCTGTAGACGACACTCCATTAGTTTAGGATTGTCTTACTATTTTGGGATTACTGTACTAGATTTTGAGATATTCTGAGATGTATTATTTTAGACACTTAGAATTCTGGATTGTATCTCTGTGATTCTCTGTTTTGGATATTTTTATCTTTCATTATCAATCTATCTTACCTGTTCTACCTTAGCTGTGGTTGAGTTTATATTTCTGTTATGTTACCCCCATTCGGGGAGTATAACTGTTATTGCCTTCAATTGTTAGTTGTTGTGACCTAGGACAGCGTTCTACCGCCGACACTGCGGCGTAGGCTGGACGTACCCATGTCTCGTGCCCTTACTCTAGGGTGCGGGTCGTGACACATTTTTAGTGGTGGCCCATGCAGGTCTAGGTTGGAAATATAGGGGTATTCGAACTAGAATATCGCTGCAGCCTGTAGTAGAAATTAGCATATTTTTTTGAAGGTACTCAATCACACTAGAAAAATTCCTTATCAGATTTCGTATATCTATTTTGCTGCTTATTGTCTTCCTTAGAAATTTAAATTGTCCTTTGATTTTTTGACTCATTCTCAGTAATTGCTTCTTGTTTGATCTGTGTCTCCAGGATGGTTGAGACGCGATCGCATCGCCCCGTGACTGGAGAGGGGTCTGCCACCTCTCGTGTTCCGCATCCAGCTCCCGGTGCCACAGGGCCAGTGCAGCCCTCAGAAGTGGGAGTTTCTGCCACTTTTGGAGGAGCACCTCCAGCAGTCAGGAGGCCAGTTGTGATTCCAGAGATCCTTCCCACGCAGCAGCCTCCGCCTGCGAGGATGGTAGATGCTGCCCATCTCTTCTCCTTCGTGGAAAGGATTCTGGAGTCGCACCAGCAGCAGCAGACGAGGCAGACTACCAATTTTTGGCAGGGGATCGATGAGGCGCACCAGCTGGTTCGTACCACAGTCGAGATGATCATAGCTCAGGGGGCCTAGCAGCAGCCCCGTCGGAGGGAGAAGGACATTCAGGACTTCCAGAAGATGCACCCTCGAGAGTTCTTCGGCACGGAGGGCATTCACGTTGCAGATGACTGGGTTGAGCACATTGAGGAGATTTTCCGACTAGCAGAGATACCAGATCGACTCCAGATTGAGGCAGCGGGCAGCCAGATGCAGGATTTGGCCCGTGCATGGTGTCAGGCAGATCCCAGAGTGGGAGTTGAGGGCCAGTCTTGGGCCCAGTTCAAGGAGCTGATCAAGGAACAGTTCTTTCCTGATGTTGCCTTGGGAGGTATCGAGGCACAGTTCGAGACTCTGGTTCAGGAGAACCAGACGGTAGCTGAGTATGCCGGGGAGTTCTGCAGATTGGCCCGGTTCATTGATGACTTGACTGAGAAGACGAAGGCGAGGAAGTTTCGCCGAGGTCTGATTAGAGAGATTTGGTCGCTGACTAAGAGCGACCGGAACGCCACTTTTGCTGAGATATTTTTTGGGGCTATGGCGGCGGAGGACGACCTAGGGCTGAAACTGAAGAGGGGTCGTGACTTCCAGAGTGGCAGTAGCAGTCAGGGACAGGCCAAGAGGCCTCACTTCTAGCAGCATCAACAGCAGAGGCCAGTACAGCAGTATCAGCAGCAGCATCAGTAGCAGAGGCCAGTGCTGCAGTACCAGCAGCAGAGAGGACAGCAGGCACCTCGTCAGGTAGTCATTTGTGCCTTCTGTAAGAAGCCAGGGCACATGATCCATGAGTGCAAGAAGAAGCTAGGCAAGTGCCTACTCTGTGGTGCTGGAGATCACCAGTTGAGGGACTGCCCAGGGGCTTTTGGGCGAGGACAGCAGGGAGGTGGAGCCAAGGCTCCAGCAGGCCAGCAGAAGGGACCAGTCCTGCGGACCCAACAGCAGAGGTTCCAACAGCACCAGCAGCAGGCACGAGGTGGACAGCAAGGACGAGCTTTCATCATGGCAGCTGAGGATGCCGAGGCCATCGGAGAGCTGATAGCAGGTTCGGTTCTTCTCGACTCCCTTCCAGCATTTGCACTCTTTGATTCCGGGGCTTCCCACAGCTTTGTGTCAGTATCGTATGCTATTAGACATAGTTTAATTTTGGAACCATTGCCTAGGACCTGCAAGATCACGACCGAGGATGGGGTCATCCTCGTGAGTGATGTTTACAGAGGGCGGAGTATTATTTTGGGAGGCCGAGAGTTGGGGGTGAGTCTACTAGTCATGCCATTACCGAACTACGACATTGTATTAGATATGGACTGGCTGAGTAGACACCACGGCCGCATTGATTGCCGTGGGGATAGAGTTTTGTTCGGGGTGCCAGGAGAGCCAGAGTTTGAGTACACCCAACGGCAGGCAGAACATGATGGCGGAGTCTTCTGTGGAGCTTCAGTTGAGGAGCAGGTGGCTCCGCATCCCTTGATCGTAGAGTTTATGGACGTATTTCCAGAGGAGTTGCCAGGGCTTCTACCGGACAGAGATGTAGAGTTCTCGATAGACTTGGTTCCCGATGCAGAACCGATCTCCGAGCATGTCTATCGAGTGAACAACAGCGAGTTAGTGGTGCTGAAGAAGCAGGTGGATGAGCTGCAGGACAAAGGCTTCATTCGCTCAAGTTCTTCGCCTTGGGGTGCACCGGTACTCTTCGTACCCAAGAAGGATGGGTCGGTATTGATGTGTATTGACTACAGGGCACTCAACAATCTGACAATCAAGAATAGATACCCACTGCCGCGGATCGATGATCTGTTTGATCAGTTGAGCGGAGCTCGGGTGTTCTCCAAGATTGATTTGAGGTCGGATTATCACCAGGTGAAGGTGAAGAGGGAGGATATTCCTAAGACCGCTTTCAGGACACGGTACGTGCAGTTTGAGTTTTTGGTTATGCCGTTTGGGCTAACCAATGCACCAGCAGTGTTTATGAATCTAATGAACAAGGTATTCCACCAATACTTGGACAAGTTCGTGGTGGTGTTCATTGATGATATCTTGGTATATTCCAAGACAGAGGAGGAGCACGAGGAGCATCTGCGGATAGTGCTAGAGACTCTCAGACGGGAGCAGCTTTATGGGAAACTCTCCAAGTGTAAGTTTTTCTTGGACCAGGTGGACTTCTTGGGGCATGTGGTGACTGGAGATGGTATCTCAGTTGACCCTAAGAAGATTGTAGCAGTTGAGGCTTGGACAGCACCGATTTCAGTGGCAGAGATCAGGAGTTTCCTGGGGCTGGCAGGATACTATAGAAGATTATGCAGGATTTCTTCCGGGTTGCAGAGCCGTTGACACAGTTGACCCGGAAGGATACTGAGTTTATTTGGTCAGAGGAGTGTCAGGCAGCTTTTGATGAGTTGAAGAAGCGGCTTACGACAGCTCCGATTCTGACATTGTCTTCAGGATCAGGTGGATTCACTATTTATAGTGATGCTTCAGGAAAGGGGCTGGATTGTGTCTTGCAGCAGTATGGAAAGGTGATTGCCTATGCTTCCAGGCAATTACGTCCCCATGAGAAGAACTACCCTATCCATGACCTGGAGCTGGTAGCGGTGATTTTTGCTTTGAAGTTATGGAAGCACAATCTGTACGGCGAGAGGGTGGAGATTTTCACAGATCATAAGAGCTTGAAGTATGTGTTTACACATAAGGAGCTCAACATGAGGCAGCGCAGGTGGCTTGAGTTGATGAAGGACTTTGGTATCTCACTTCAGTATCACCCGAGGAAGGCCAACGTGGTTGCCGATGCCTTGACTAGGTATCCGACAGCCATGTGTTTGACTATGGATCGGCACCTGCTTGCAGACTTGAAGAGCCTTGGGATAGAGGTGATTGTGCCCGGGGTGCAGATGCAGTTATGGGGCCTTCAGATACAGTCGGACTTGATAGACAGGATCAAGGCGACATAGTTTGATGATGTGGAGGATGCTGAGTTCTCAATTGCAGAGGATGGTGCCTTGAGGCACAGTTCCCGGTTATGTATGCCCAGCGGGGAGCTCAGAGAGCAGATTATACAGGAGGCTCACAGATCACAGTACTCTATACATCCTGGTGCCAACAAGATATACAGGATCTGCGAGAGCATGTCTGGTGGTACGAGATGAAGAGGGAGGTGTCCCACTTCGTAGCTAGATGCTTGATCTGTCAGCAGGTCAAGGCAGAGAGGCAGAGACCCAAAGGATTATTACAGCCATTGCCCATTCCAGAGTGGAAGTGGGAACATATTACCATGGATTTTGTATCGGGATTGCCGCGTACCCCAGGAGGGAAAGACGCAATTTGGGTCATCGTTGACAGGTTGACCAAATCGGCCCACTTCTTGCCATTCAAGGTGGGTACGTCTACAGAGAGGCTGGCGGAGTTGTATATGAGGCAGATAGTCAGGATTCACGGAGTTCCCGTCAGCATAGTCTTAGATCGGGATAGTGGCTTTACTTTCCATTTTTGGAGGAGTTTGCAGACTAGCTTGGGCACTCAGCTCAAGTTTAGTACCGCATACCACCCCCAGATGGACGGACAGTCAGAGAGGACTATTCAGACCCGAGAGGATATGCTGCAGACGTACGTCCTGGATTTTGGAGGTTCCTGGGAGGATCACCTGCATTTGGTAGAGTTTGCTTATAACAACAGTTATCAGGCCAGCATTGAGATGTCACCGTTTGAGACTCTGTACGGGCGTGGGTGTCGTACACCCTTATCTTGGGATGATGTTGGAGAGAGAGCTTTACTGGGACCAGAGATGGTTGTTGACGCAGCCGAGAAGGTGAAGCTCATCAGAGACAGACTTCGTGTGGCGTAGGACAGACATCGACACTGGGTCGATAGCCACCGGAGGCCGCTGGAGTTTGAGGTACAGATTTAGAGCTAGGATTAGAAGTAGGTTGTATTTTGTTTGTTTTGTTTGATTGATCATGTTTGATTTTTAGTAACTTGAGACCTTGCTTGTGATTAGGTTAGAGACATGGTTTTTCTGCGGATATCTCCGACTCGTGGTACGATACATTTTGGTGGAGGTGGGAAGCTTAGCCCGTGCTTTATCTGCCCTTTCGTTATCAGCGGGAGAGTCGGTGACGTGGCATACAGGCTAGACTTGCCACCTGCACTAGTGGGCGTCCACAACGTATTTTACGTATCACAGCTGAGACGGTACGTGGCTGACCCTAGTCATGTGCTCGATCACTCGGAGATAGAGGTTGGACCTACTCTCAGTTATCCAGAGCAGCCTGTGGAGGTTTTGGATCGCCAGGAGAAGGTATTGAGGAACCAGGTGATACCCTCGGTACGCGTCGCATGGAGGCATCATTCTCCAGGAGAGTCTACCTCGGAGCGGAAGGATGAGATGCGCGAGCGGTACCCCTATCTTTTTGGACCTAGAGGTATACTTTTCTATCCTTCTTAGCAGTTAGTTTCGCCTTTAAATTTCGAGGACGAAATTATTTTAAGGGGGGTAGATTTGTCACTACCACTTTTCTAGCTTGAGGGTATTTTGGTCATTTTCAAAATTTTAGAATTTAATTGAATTATTATTATTATTTATAATTAATATGATTTTTGAGTGATTTTTAGAATATTTGTTTTTGGTGTTTTAGAGACTTTGACTTATGTTGACCTTGTAGACTAACCTAGTGGCTAACCTAGGTCATGACTAAGTGATTAGGATTTGAGAACCTAGGTTGACTTAAGTTCATGAGGATTAACTCATTGGAATTAATTTGGGGAAAAAAAGAGCTAGTTTGATTAAGGAATGGCTTGTGACGTCACAAGTCATTTTATGACTAATAAGCTTAATGGCCCATAGCCCACACCCATTGAACCAAGCCCTAACCATAGAAAATCTGACCAGCCCCTATGGTCAGCCCCCCCTATTTATATGCTCCTAAAATTAGGGTTGCCTCTTTAGGAAACTTGCCATTTGGAAGAGGTGAGTCCCCATCTTTGTAAATCCTTAGAAAATCCTTTTCTTCTCCAAATTCCTTCAAAAAAATTGCAATAGGACCTAATAATAGTATCCTTGCTGTTATTGATGAGTATTTGCAGGAAGAACACAATTTGGAGAAATTTTGGTGGTTTGAGGAATCATTTCATTGGAATTTTTGAGAGCTTGTTCACATATAGGTATAATCCTTTCCTTTGCTCTTAAATTCTGTTAAAAATCATTTTAGGAATGCCCTAGCCCTAACCTAACAGTAGGATAGGCTAATCTTAGGTTTTGGACCCATTTCGTGTCCGTATCGGACACGTATCAGGGTTTAGTTAAGGTGTTCGACGAAATGTCTCAAAGGACATTCCAGTCGAGTTTTTGGATTCTATTTGAACATAAAATTAGTCCTAGGTATTGCTTTGTGGTTGCCAGTGTCGTATGGTGATTTGTGTGTCGTGTCGAGTCGTGGGGGATACGGGAACATGCGGGTGCGGGGGCGTGCGCGCGGCACTGTAGCTCCCCTGCTACTCGGGGGCTACTGCGCGCAGGATACGCCACCCCGACACGTGTAAATGGACACGTAGCATGGGGCACTGTCTGACACGAGGCTCGCAAAGTTTTATGAGTCCTCGTGTCGTGTCGGACACGTATTTCCGTGTGCACGGGGACACACTGTGTGCGTGCGTGTTCTGTGTTTGTATTCTGATGTTTAATCATTTTAAATGTTTTTAAATGATGTTTTAATTATTAGTTAGATCCTAAATATCATGGTTAAACTCTGTTATATTAGGTTGCACAGTAGGAATGGCTTTATGATGTGTTTTGGCTCGATTTTGGACTTGAACTACAGTATTTCTGATACTGTCTTGACACACTGTTCCAGTCTAGTTCCTAACATTTAATCCATGTTTTAGTAATTATTTTACTTCTAAATATCCCCCACATATCATTGTTCATGCCTAGTTCATAATCCTTTCAAATGTAGGCTTTTGGAATGTGTAAATAGGATTTTAGTAGTTGAGTTGGTTTAACTATTTTAAACTGATGTTGTTTTCCTGTTCATGTATAAACTGAGATTCGCAGTTTGAAACCTGGTAATTTGATTCCCTTTTACATTACATGTGCTAACCTAAGTTGGGATGGTGTTCCCAGTTAACTAAAACCTGATATTTGTGTGATTCACTGATATTGCATTCCTTTGCTTCATGAGTTTCTTACTCATTAACTGAGTTCCCTCTTTGATTATAGAAACCTGAATTGATTTCTTTCCTTTTTATGTTAACTGTTAACTGATTTATTGAGTTGGATTTTAGTTGTGTTTCAGTTCCTTAACAACCTGAGATTGTTGGTGTTTCCAGTTAATAAAAACCTGAGAGGGGATTATGTGTTCCCAATTTTCAAAACCTGGGAATTAGTTTGTGTTTTCAGTCTTGATAACCTGAGATTCAAATTGTAATAACTGGGTTTAAATTCTTCTAAAACCTGAGAATGCCACTGTACATTGTTCCCTTTCAATTTCGAAAATCTGAGATTTCTTTGGTTCAAAACTGATATAGTTTTCCTCTCAAAATCCTGAGAATGCATTTTACTATGACTGATTTGAGATTAAGTTTAAAACATGAGATTTTCCTCAATACAATTGCAATGTTGCTTCTAAAACCTGAGATGTTAGTTGACTCTCTTTTTCCTTTTGTTTAACTGAGATTTAGTTCCCAGTTCAACATTAACCTGAGTTGGTATTGCACTGTTTCATTGTAAACCTGAAATTGAATGTGAACCTGAGATTTGGAGGTATTGTTTGGATTTAAAAACTGAATTCCTGTGTAGGTATACACTGTTCATAAATCCTGTTTACACATACATGCCTAGTATGATGCACACACATCCACTTGCACATTACACTCTTGTGTTCCCTCTTTTCCTTCCCTATAGATACATGCTTTGTGTTCCATATAATATATATATGTGTTATACTATACATATTAATTATATAGGAATGTGTGATAATGTATATATATACATGATACTTGTGATATGATTGTGTATGTATAAATATGGGTTATCATTGATATGCTATGATATATGGGTAGGATTGAATAGTGACTATAGGATAGATGTTCCTAATAGACTATTAGTCATAGTCATGCCTATTGGTTATGTGACTAAGGCAGGATTAGGCATGGTTTGCCTAGTGGAACCTAGAGTAGACTTATTAGAACTTGGAATAACTTGCTAGACCTAGATTAGACTAGTTTGACCTAGATTAGACTTGGTTGACCTAGTTTGACTTCTAGTGTTAGCCAGGGTTGACCATGAGTTGACTTTGGTCTAGATTGACCTAGATTCATGTGGAACATATTGTAGTGCATTACATTTCTATTTTGGACTTGTTGTGACTCGTACTGTTCTAAATAGGAGCCAGACACCACTCATCGGACAGTACTTTCATCTCGGACTTTCAGATAGCAGGCGAGTACATTCTCTGATCTTTTCATACCTGTCTGGACTATATTCATGCTCTAGATTACTCTACATGATGCTGACACGTATCCGGTATTTCATGTTCATGTACTTTATCATGTGCATCAGGTACTCCTTGTACTCGTACTAGTTCATGTTTTTACATGTTCTCATGTGCTTTCACGTGCCTCATGTACTACTCATTACATGAGTTCACGTATCTTAGTTGTATTCATGTGCTTATAACGTAACTTGAATGGATCCTTGTGTACTGATTGGGGCGGGGTGAGTAGAATTGGTTATGTGAACACTATCCCCAGTAGCTGTATAAATGTGCCTCCTTATTTGTATTCATGTGCCCCTAAGCCGTTTACATAACCATATTGTACTCTAAATCACGTAGTCACTTACAGTCTTTACTATCATGTATCTATTTCCAGTTACAAAATATCTCCTGTTTTACTTGTACTTCCATTCAGCACTTCCTGTATTATACTCTATTGTACTGATTTATACTCCTAACCTGATATCAACTGTTGATAGATATGTGCTCGTTCCCGTCCTGACTGGACCTATTGAAATGTTACAGAGGACGAGGCTGAGACGTTCTGCCCTACTTACTACGGTGCCACACTAGATGAGTGCCCAGATTTGGACCAGCAGCAGGATCCATTAGCTGTAGACGACACTCCATTAGTTTAGGATTGTCTTACTATTTTGGGATTATTGTACTAGATTTTTAGATATTCTGAGATGTATTATTTTAGACACTTAGAATTCTGGATTGTATCTCTGTGATTCTCTGTTCTGGATATTTTTATCTTTCATTATCAATCTATCTTACCTGTTCTACCTTAGCTGTGGTTGAGTTTACATTTCTGTTATGTCACCCCCATTCGGGGAGTATAACTGTTATTGCCTTCAATTGTTAGTTGTTGTGACCTAGGACATCGTTCTACTGCCGACACTGCGGCGTAGGCTGGAACTACCCACGTCTCGTGCCCTTACTCTAGGGTGCAGGTCGTGACATAGGAGAAGGAACCATTGGGAAAGATTCGCCTAAAAGTCCAAATAGGCAATCTCTGTACGAAGGTCAATTTTGATGTGATTGATAATTACGTCTCCTACAACGTCTTGTTGGAAAGACCGTAGTTGTATGAACGTAACATCGTGCCATCTACTCTCCATCAATGCTTCAAATATGTTGATGACAATGGAGAAGTCCGAAAGGAAGTGGCTGATCTTCCCCCATTTCGAGTCATCGAAGCATATTTTACAGACTCCAGAATGTATAAAGAGGAGTTTATGAAGGTTATACTAGACATAGACACCGAAGAACAACCTCAAGATAATCCATATGATGTCCTAGTTATTCTGGTCAAGAGACGCACTTCTCGTCCCTCGTCTTCTCAGACGCTAACCATCAATCTTTCTCCTTCCGTCACGCATCCTCTTGCTGAAAAGGCGAAGCATAGGGAGCTCACCTCTTCTGAGCCTCTTGTTATCGACCTTTGTCGTAACAAACCTTCTCCTTCTCCTTCTCTTGTTATCAATCTTAGCAAGCCATCGGCTAAGGTCAAGAGCACTGTTGTAAATAATGATGTAATTATCAATAAAGTCGCATCTCCTTTACAGTATACCGATGTCAATTATTATACTCGATGTTATCTAGAAATATGGGATAACTTCGAACCTTTTACATTTGGTACAGTTCTGTAATGCCTGTGGTTCGTATTACGTATTTCTGGAATACGTGTACATATTTTATCTTGTATTGTTTGATTCCTTGTTTAGTTTTCTTAATGGCTTGGCTTGGTTTATTCTTGGCCCGGGTGGCTTGGTTCGGTTGGGATTATTTTGGGTTCATGATGAACCCAAGGTGAACCCCTACCTACCACCACCATTTTGTATTTATTAGCCCTCTTTATTCTCTCTCTCTTCATTTATCATCTTCTTCTTCCTCATTTACTTCCCTACCTACCAGAGAGAGAAGAGAGAGGTCTAGGCAAGTACAACTTGCTTCATGGAGGAACTCCAACTTTATTACTTTATTCTCTTCCTTACTACATTCTAAAGCACTTTAGTACTTGGCATTTTCACTTTCCATGGCTAGATTCTTATAGATCTATGTTTATTTTATTTTCGGATTTCTTGGGTTTTGATCTACTTAATCTTGTTATTTCTATGTTTTGATGGTTCCATGTTGTAGAGAATTTTGTTCTACCCTATTTTGACCTATGGAAGTTCGGATTTGGGCTCCGGATGAAAGTTTTATGAAGCTTGGAAGGCATGGGTTCCTAGTGTTCTTCTCCTCAGAATTTTGGAGAAGAAGAACAGTTCCCTGGCGCATGGCTGTACTTGACTGTATTAGTATTCATGCGACAAGTCGCCATCAGCCGCATGAGACCCTTGTACTTCTAAATCGCATGAAACTTAGTCCCAGCCACATGAGGCTGAGTCTCATACTCAGCCGCATGGGCTCATTTCCCATCAGCCGTATGAGTCTACATGGACTTAGTCGCAGGGCTGGGAACGAACACTTCTCAAGCTACATATGCAACTGTTCCCCTCCAGCCGCATAAGCCATCGTATTGACCCAGCCTCATGTGCCCTCACTTCTTCCGGGCAGCATGGGTTTTGCTATGTGAGCCGCATGGACTTGAGTTCGCCATCAGCCGTATGAAGACCCCTTTCTAATTCGAGCCGCATATGTGCTCACCTCCCGGAACCGCATAAACTCAAGCACTTGCCAGCCGCATAGGCCATGATCCCCGAGCCGCATGAAAACCATAGACCCTGGCCGCATGGACTTCTGAGTCCGGGCCGCATGATCCCGATTAATTCCAGCCGCTGGCGCCCTTGTACTTCCAGCCGCATGCGCCCCCTCCTTTCCTGGCCGCATATGACTGAACCGCATGACTTTCTCATGGTCCTGTGTACTATTATTTATCATTATTTGCCCATGTTTCGTAACTCCTTTATTAGATATTTTACGCCCATTTTATATCCTTACGCCTTTTGTCATGAACTTGATTTTACTTATATGTTCGAAATTGATAATGGAGCACGACCTGACAGTGATCCGTCGTGGTGAACTCTTGACAGAAAACATGACATGACCTGATAGTGGCCCGTCGTGGCGCACTTCGGACTAGTACACTTGATATGATAAACCTGACATGATTATCTCGAATAGCTGTTACGACGACTACCTGATATGACATGACCTGTATAATTACCTGGACACCGTGGGCGATTGTGCTTGTACAAATAATCCAGTCCTGTCTTGCATCATGTCTAGGAGGGGACTCCTGAGTACCACGGTCAGGAGTACCCATTGAAATGGACTAAGGCTAATAACTAGATTAATACATTAGTCATGAAGAGATCTCCCAGCTACAGGCAATCCCGTTATCTGGGCGCGCTTGGGATCTGTAGCCTGCCGTCGAGTAGGGCACATTTCCAGCACACTGTCATGTGTTGCACCCTTCAAGCTACTTAAGGGTACATGCGTTTCCTAGACGATGTACCCACCTGAATTCAACCCTAATCTTTCGATCTGGGTAACCTGGATGGTCTGCAGGGCTTGTGGTTGTGGAATAATCTCACTGCATCTTGCTAGTAATTAGGCCTGTGATAACCCTAGTTAGTTAAAGTATCAAGCCGTAATTCTTACTTGGCCGTGAAATGATTGGATGGAGTTTAACCAGTCTAGTCTTGTCCTGATCCTGTTCCAGATTGCTACATGACCAGAATGCCTGTATTTATTTTACCGATAAATTGTAAGAATTCCAAGTTTTGTTCAGACGAAGGGTTACAACCCCGGTCCTTGTTTGGTTTACGGGTTGTAACCTGGTTATCTGAATAAGTTCCATGGTTATCTCGTCGTATATCATCCTGATGTATTTTCTTTGTTTCCAGTTTTTACCTTATTTATACTCTTGTGATGATTGCTGGTTTTAGTTCCTAAGTGAAGCTTCCTTTGTGGCACTTGCTCTTTCTGGGATCTGACCCAGCTGGTTTTGTATGGCCAGATTTCGGAGCAGCTCCAGAGGATCTACCGACTTTCCAGCCAGATGGTGGCCACTAGACGGAACCCTGGCAACGAGTGGGTTTATTTTTGATCTCCCACTTATTGTACAAATATTCTTTTAAGGCGTTTAGCCGACGAGCACCTGTTTAGCTCGATTGCACTTACTTACTGTCTGCCTATGGGCTGTAACATGATTGACAGATCCTAGGGTTGATCATGTATGACTAAACTCTTGCTAGTCCTCACATTTTGTAACGACTAGCTTCATGATCAGCTGAATATGTAATATTTGGGATGCCTTATTATTGTATATTTAATGATCATACATCTTGTAACATTTATTTACTTGCTGGTGATTGAGACACTAGGCTTGTTCATGACCATAGGAGACTGTTGGCTTGTAGTAAACCCTCATGTATCTAGACAGCCGTGACCGTATAGCGAGATAGAATCCATTTCAATATACGTAGCTGGCTATGTCTGCCCCCGCTCTCCAGTATTCTGGTTCTGGGGCGTGACATGGTTTAAGTGGTGGCCCATGCAGGTCTTATGAATCAAGATATGTGAGGGTTTACCGAATAGATGTCTCAATCATTATTCGCCCTTGATCTCTGCTCGTATCTTCTGAATCCCTGGATTTTTGTCCTGATCATGTGCTTGTATCGTTGATCTGTCCTGGTCCTTCCTTATTGTTCCCTATGTCGTCTTCTTCAGCGGCATTGTTCCTGGACCTGCCGTCCAGCAAGGCGGAGCACCTCCCGCGGACCAGCAGCAACCCGGAGATCAAGTCCAGCACTCCGGAGTAGCCTCCAGAGTCGAGCCAATTGGAGAAGAGCCCCCAGTTCAGCTAGTTCAGCCTGCCGAACATGATGATGGCACATTAGTAGGACTCGTCAGGACCTTGATAGCTTCTCAAGATCGTCGTGGAGATGCCTTGCAACAGGCAGTGACGGATGCTTTGACCAGAGGAGGTCATCAGGGTAACAGTGCGGCCAACAGCTTCAAGCGCTTGAACCCTCTATTTTTTGACGGTAGTGAAGATGCTATTGCGGCAGATGCTTGGCTTCAGGACACAGAGGTGGTTCTAGAAGCAGCCAGGACTCCAGAGAACGAGAAGGTGGCAGTTGTACGCCTGCAGTTGTTAGATCTTGCCCGCAGCTGGTGGGCAGCTCAGGCCGTTGGATTACCAGCACCTATTGCTTGGGCGGTGTTCAGAGAGAGATTCCAGACCAAGTATTTCGATGTCGTGGCTCGATATGATCTACAGACGAGGTTTACCAATCTGAAGCAAGGAGACAGGACGGTCGATGGATATGCGGCCGAATTTTCGAGACTCAGTCGGTTTGCTCCCATCTTGGTGGCAACCGAGTATGATAGAGCCCAGCGATTCCAGCAGGGACTTCACCTAGAGATCTTGTTGGCAGTTGAGTAGTTTGAGCATCAGACTTTTGATGCAGTCTTGAGAGCAGCCCGGACGCATGAGTATACCTCCCAGAGGATTGTGGATAGGACCGGAGGTCGAAAAAGATCTCACGGCCAGATGAATCAGTCTTCAGCACCAGCCCCGACAGCCAGGGCTTTGACTATTGGAGCTCCGAGGCGAGCGGCCTCAGTAACGTCGGTTCAGCATTCCACTCCGACGTACCCTCAGCAGCAGAAGCAGAAGCAATCTTCCACAGAGGGTTGTTCTCATTATGGAAAGCCAGGCCATGTAGTGGAAGAGTGTTGCAGGGCACAGGGATTGTGTCTGGCCTGTGGAGTACCAGACCATAGGGTTGGATCCTGCCCGAATAGGGGTGGTTCATCATCGTCCAACCTTTCTAGCTCTTCGGTGAGAGGACCAGCTCCGGTCCAGCAGCAGCAGCAGTACCCATTATCGAGGCCCTTGCTGCCTCAGTCCCAGATGTTCCAGCAGCAGAACCCCCAGCAGCATGCACAAGTCCAAGTCCAGAGTCAGAGCAGGCAGCGAGGATTTCAGCAGAGGGGACCAGCACCCCGAGGGCACGGTCAGGCTATGGTGATGACCGCATAGGAAGGATTGGCACCAGGAGAGGTAGTGGCAGGTACTATTCTCGTCAACTCCTTTCCAGCTTCAGCTTTATTTGATTCTGGTGCATCGCATTCTTTTATCTCTGCACGATTCGCGACACGGGTAGGATTGGAGCCCGAGTCATTATCAGTAAGGCTCGATATACTTACTGGTAATGGACTTATGGGAGTAGATAGAGTATTTTCCTCGTGTCGGATCGTAGTTAGCGGTAGAGAATTTCCCGCTAGATTGATAGAATTCCCGATGGTCGATTATGATGTGGTCTTAGGGATGGATTGGTTGAGGAACCAGTATGCTAGAATAGACTGCCACATTGGCAGGGTTGTTTTTAGCATTCCAGGTGAGCCAGAGTTTTCCTTTTCCCGAGGTGAAGTTGAGCCTTCTCCTCCGATATTGCGGATGGTAGTAGCAGCAGTACAGTTGCCCAGGATAGTGGATGAGTTCCCAGATGTTTTCCCAGAAGAGCTATCAGGTATGCCTCCAGAGCGGGAGATCGAGTTCACTATAGACTTGATTCCCAGGACAGCCCAAGTGTCAGAGAGAGTCTACAGGATGGCGCCGTCAGAATTGGAGATATTGTACAAGATGATTGAAGAACTTCGAGCCAAGGGATTCATTCGTGCCAGTGGATCGCTTTGGGGAGCCCCGATGCTTCTTGTGAAAAAGAAGGATGGTACGTCCAGGTTATGTGTTGATTATCGTACCTTGAACTCCGTGACAATCAAGAACAGATACCCTCTTCCGAGGATAGATGACTTGTTTGATCAACTCAAGGGGGCTTCAGTATTCTCGAAGATTGATTTGCGCTCAGGTTATCATCAGATCAGAGTCAGAGAACAGGACATCCCGAAGACAGCTTTTAGATCGAGATATGCGCATTGGGAGTTCCTTGTTATGCCTTTTGGAGCAACCAATGCGTCAGCCATATTCATGGATCTCATGAATCGCATTTGCATGCATTATTTGGATCAGTTTATGATTGTGTTCTTGGATGACATCCTGGTCTACAGCAAGAGTGAGGCAGAGCATGAGCAGCATCTCAGAGTTGTTCTTCAGATCCTCAGAGAGCACCAGCTATATGCCAAGTTCAGTAAATGCGAGTTCTAGCTCGATCGCATTTCGTACTTGGATCATATCATCACCAGAGGAGGAGTGGAAGTGGATCCCCAGAAGATTGTGGCTATTGAGTCATGGCCAGTGCCCAGCACAGTTGCAGAGGTTCGTAGTTTTCTTGGATTGGCCGGCTACTACCGGCGATTTGTTTCGGATTTTGCTCGAATTTTAGCGCCATTGACGCAGTTGACCCGCAAGGATGCGCAGTTTGCTTGGACGACAGAGTGTCAGAGTTCTTTTGAGCAGTTGAAGTGAGGCCTGATAACAGCTCCTATTCTCACGCTTCCAGATGGAACCGGAGGATTCTCAGTATATTGTGATACTTCAGACAGAGGCTTAGGATGTGTTCTGATGCAGCATGGGAAGGTAATAGCTTATACATCACGACAACTTCGTGATCATGAGAGGAATTACCCAATCCATGACTTGGAGCTGGCAGCAGTAGTGTTTGCACTTAAGTTGTGGAGGCACTATTTGTATGGAGACAGGGTGGAGATTTTCACTGACCACAAGAGCCTGAAGTACGTTTTTACTCAGAAGGATCTTAACATGCGTCAGAGGAGATGGCTGGAGCTTCTTGTGGATTATGATGTCAACTTGCAGTATCATCCTGGGAAGGCCAATGTTGTTGCAGATGCTTTGAGCAGGAGAGCCAGAGTTTATTTCCTAACAGCGCAACCAGAGCTGTTAGCAGATCTTCAGAAGATGGGTATAGAAGTTGTTCTCCCTTCCAGTGTAGCATTGATGGCCAGCATGCAAGTTCAGTCCACTATAGTTGAGAGGATCTGGATGGCGCAGTCAGCAGATTCCAAGCTTCAGCGACTCAGAGCAGAGTGTGTGGCAGGACGAAGACCAGAGTTATGCATTCATGAGGATGGTATACTTCGATATGGTAAGCGTCTTTGTGTACCCAGCGGAGATATCCGGCAGGAGATCATGTCAGAGGCGCACAGTTCTCAGTATTCCATCCATCCTGGCAGTATGAAGATGTACCGAGATATCCGTCAGCACTTCCGGTGGAATGACATGAAGCGGGAGATAGCTCGGTTTGTCTCTCGGTGTTTGGTTTGCCAATAAGTCAAGGCTGAACATCAGAGACCGGTTGGACTTCTTCAGCCCTTACCGATTCCAGAATGGAAATGGGAGCATGTGACCATGGATTTTGTGACCGGATTACCTAGATCCCCAGCTGGTAGAGATGCTATCTGGGTTATAGTTGATCGGCTCACGAAGGTGGCTCACTTTCTTCTATTCAGAGTTGGTCAGTCGACGGCACAGCTAGCGGAGATGTATCTTAGGCATATTGTCAGATTGCAAGGAGTGCCAGTCAGCATCACCTCGGACAGAGATTCAAGATTTACGTCGCACTTTTGGCGTAGCTTGCACGAGAGTTTGGGGACTCGTCTCCAGCTCAGTTCAGCATATCACCCGCAGACAGATGGCCAGTCGGAGCGTACGATCCAGACTCTTGAAGATATATTGAGATCATGCACACTTGACTTCGGTGGTTCATGGGAAGATCACTTGCACCTGGTAGAATTCTCGTACAATAATAGTTTCCAGGCCAGTATCCAGATGGCACCGTTCGAGGCATTATATGGTAGGAAGTGCAGATCCCCGCTAGCCTGGGATGATGTTGGAGAGAGACAAATGCTTGGTCCAGAAATGATCGCTCAGACAGTTGAGGTGGTCAGGAGAGTCCGAGATCATCTTAGAGTTGCCCAAGATCGCCAGCGCCATTGGGCCGATTCTCATCGGCGCCCTCTCGAGTTTTCGGTCGGCGATCATGTATTCCTGAGGATTTTGCCTAACCATGGCGTCATTCATTTCGTCGTCCGGGGAAAGCTTAGTCCTAGGTATATAGGACCGTTCGACATTCTGGAGCGAGTAGGAGATGTATCCTATCGTCTCGCTCTTTCGCCATCGCTAAGCGAGGTGCATGACGTGTTCCATGTATCCCAATTACGACGGTATATCCCAGACCCGAGCCACATCCTGGATCATTCGGAATTGGTTGTTGGTACCAACCTTTCGTATGAGGAGAGGCCCGTGTCTATATTGGATCGGAGAGAGAAGATCCTCAAGAACAAGACTATCAAGTTAGTCCGAGTTGCTTGGGGTCATCACTCTTTGGGGGAGTCAACGTGGGAGCGTGAGGATGATATCCGATCGCGATATCCCGACCTGGTTGACTCGTGAGGTATAATGTCTTTCTTATGCCTCATGCCTTCGATTCCTTGCTTACATGATTGATTGATTGCCTAGTATAGCTCGCTTGTTATTAGTATAGCTTGTCATGGCCCCTCTAGCCTCTTGATTAAATTCCTAGGACGGAATTCTTTTAAGGTGGGTAGAGTTGTAAGGCATGTGGTTCGTATTACGTATTTCTGGAATATGTGTACATATTTTATCTTGTATTGTTTGATTCCTTGTTTAGTTTTCTTCATGGCTTGGCTTGGTTTATTCTTGGCCCGGGTGGCTTGGTTCGGTTGGGATTATTTTGGGTTCATAATAAACCCAAGGTGAACCCCTACCTACCACCACCATTTTATATTTATTAGCCCTCTTTATTCTCTCTCTTCATTTATCATCTTCTTCTTCCTCATTTACTTCCCTACCTACCAGAGAGAGAAGAGAGAGGTCTAGGCAAGTGCAACTTGCTTCATGAAGGAACTCCAACTTTATTACTTCATTCTCTTCCTTACTACATTCTAAAGCACTTTAGTACTTGGCATTTTCACTTTCCATGGCTAGATTCTTGTAGATCTATGTTTATTTTATTTTCGGATTTCTTGGGTTTTGATCTACTTAATCTTGTTATTTCTATGTTTTGATGGTTCCATGTTGTAGAGAATTTTGTTCTACCCCATTTTGACCTATAGAAGTTCGGATTTGGGCTCCGGATGAAAGTTTTATGAAGCTTGGAAGACATGGGTTCCTATGTTCTTCTCCTCAGAATTTTGGAGAAGAAGAACAGTTCCCTGGCGCATGGCTGTACTTGACCGCATTAGTATTCATGCGGCAAGTCGCCATCAGCCGCATGAGACCCTTGTACTTCTAAACCGCATGAAACTTAGTCCCAGCCGCATGAGGCTGAGTCTCATACTCAGCCGCATGGGCACATTTTTCATCAGTCGCATGAGTCTACATGGACTTAGTCGCAGGGCTGGGAACGAACTCTTCTCAAGCCGCATATGCAACTGTTCCCCCCCAGCCGCATAAGCCATCGCATTGACCCAGCCTCATGCGCCCTCACTTCTTCTGGGCCGCATGGGTTTTGCTATGTGAGCCGTATGGACTTGAGTTCGCCATCAGCCGCATGAAGACCCCTTTCTAATTCGAGCCGCATATGCGCTCACCTCCCTGAACCGCATAAACTCAAGCACTTGCCAGCCGCATAGGCCCTGATCCCCGAGCCGCATGAGAACCATAGACCCTGGCCGCATGGACTTCTGAGTCCGGGCCGCATGATCCCGATTAATTCCAGCCGCTGGCGCCCTTGTACTTCCAGCCGCATGCGCCCCCACCTTTCCTGGCAGTATATGACTGAACCGCATGACTTTCTCATGGTCCTGTGTACTATTATTTATCATTATTTGCCCATGTTTCGTAACTCCTTTATTAGATATTTTACGCCCATTTTATATCCTTACGCCTTTTGTCATGAACTTGATTTTACTTATATGTTTGGAATTGATAATGGAGCACGACCTGACAGTGACCCGTCGTGGTGCACTCTTGACAAAAACATGACATGACCTGATAGTGGCCCATCGTGGCGCACTCCGGACTAGTACACTTGATATGATAAACCTGACATGATTATCTCGAATAGCTGTTGCGACGACTACCTGACATGACATGACCTGTATAATTACCTGGACACCGTGGGCGATTGTGCTTGTACAAATAATCCAGTCCTGTCTTGCATCATGTCTAGGAGGGGACTCCTGAGTACCACGGTCAGGAGTACCCATTGAAATGGACTAAGGCTAATAACTAGATTAATACATTAGTCATGAAGAGATCTCCCAGCTACAGGCAATTCCGTTACCTGGGCGCGCTTGGGATCTGTAGCCTGCCGTCGAGTAGGGCACATTTCCAGCACACTGTCATGTGTTGCACCCTTCAAGCTACTTAAGGGTACATGCGTTTCCTGGACGATGTACCCACCTGAATTCAACCCTAATCTTTCGACCTGGGTAACCTGGATGGTCTGCAGGGCTTGTGGCTGTGGAATAATCTCACTGCATCTTGCTAGTAAATAGGCCTGTGATAACCCTAGTTAGTTAAAGTATCAAGCCGTAATTCTTACTTGGCCGTGAAATGATTGGATGGAGTTTAACCAGTCTAGTCTTGTCCTGATCTTGTTCCAGATTGCTACATGACCAGAATGCCTGTATTTATTTTACCGATAAATTGTGAGAATTCCAAGTTCTGTTCAGACGAAGGGTTACAACCCCGGTCCTTGTTTGGTTTACGGGTTGTAACCTGGTTATCTGAATAAGTTCCATGGTTATCTCGTCGTATATCATCCTGATGTATTTTCTTTGTTTCCAATTTTTACCTTATTTATACTCTTGTGATGATTGCTGGTTTTAGTTCCTAAGTGAAGCTTCCTTTGTGGCACTTGCACTTTCTGGGATCTGACCCAGCTGGTTTTGTATGGCCAGATTTCGGAGCAGCTCCAGAGGATCTACCGACTTTCCAGCCAGATGGTGGCCACTAGACGGAACCCTGGCAACGAGTGGGTTTATTTTTGATCTTCCACTTATTGTACAAATATTCTTTTGAGGCGTTTAGCCGACGAGCACCTGTTTAGCTCGATTGCACTTACTTACTGTCTGCCTACGGGCTGTAACATGATTGACAGATCCTAGGGTTGATCATGTATGACTAAACTCTTACTAGTCCTCACATTTTGTAACGACTAGCTTCATGATCAGCTGAATATATAATATTTGGGACGCCTTATTATTGTATATTTAATGATCATACATCTTGTAACATTTACTTACTTGCTGGTGATTGAGACACTAGGCTTGTTCATGACCATAGGAGACTGTTGGCTTGTAGTAAACCCTCATGTATCTAGACAGCCGTGACCGTATAGCGAGATGGAATCCATTTCAATATACGTAGCTGGCTATGTCTGCCCCCGCTCTCCAGTATTCTGGTTCTGGGGCGTGACAAGTTCAACCTCTTCAAGACGAAGTATCAATGGAATTATTACAAGATTCATTCTTTTCGGTTCCCTCCGGAAGAAAGATGAACATCATATTCTTTTCAAGAAAGGGTTGAATCAAAAGGCTACATCCGATAGCGATGCTGAAAATGACGATAATGGGCGACTTCAGTTATGTCGTTATAGTCAACAATCGAAGAACATCATCCAAAAGATGGGCTACAACTTCAAAACCGCCCTCAACGGTGGTAGTGGAAGGCGAACTCCTATTCGTATACCTGCTCCAAAAGGAATGTCGATACAATATTACAACAGAACAAAGAATGGGTTAGGCTACACCTCGTCGATCATGATCCCAGATGCTTCTGAGCCTGATAAAGAAGAGCGATCTAATTTTTCTGACCCTGCCTCATGGGATTCAGACACCAACATAGGTCACGTCCATCGAGTGACTTTATCTTCAAATATGGTGACCGTCGAGTTCTTAGAAGACGACGACAACTTTGCTGAAGTTTCTGAATCTGATCCTTGGGCACAAAGGATGGATACTTAATAGGAACTTCGTTTCGAGCAACGCGAACTACCTACCGAAGATCAGTTGGTCCAGGTTGATGTCGGAGACGAAGCTTCTCTGAGGCCAATCTTTATCAGCAAAAGTCTTCCTGAAGTGAATAAACGAGAACTGATCCAGCTCATTCGGAAATACATGGACGTATTCGCCTGGAGCTATGAGGATATGCCTGGATTAGATCATCAGATTGCTACCCATAAGCTCAACATCCTGCCAAATGCGAGGCCAGTTAAACAACAACAACATCGATTTCGACCTGACATAATGGACGCTATAGAAGCTGAAGTCAAGAAGCTCGTCACTTGCGGCTTTGTCAGAGAAGAACAACATCCCGACTGGGTGGCTAATGTCGTCCCAGTTATGAAGAAAACATGAAAGGTTCGAGTCTGCATCGACTTTAGAGACCTTAATGAAGCTTGTCCCAAGGATGAGTTCCTCCTTCCGATCACTGATGTCATGATCGAAAACACTTGCGTGTTCGAGCGGATGACTTTCATGGACGGGTTTTTCGAATACAAATAGATCAGGATAAACCCTGAAGATAAACAACATACATCTTTTCGTACTCCTCTAGGGGTCTACTGCTACATAGTCATGCGGTTTGGTCTCAAGAACGATAGTGTAACCTATCGGCGAGCCATGAGTACCATTTTCCATAAATATTTACGGAATAAGTTGAATGCTATGTCGATGATATTGTTGTCAAAAGTCGTTTAAAGGAAGATTACGTCCAAGACATAAAAACTATTTTCGATCTAATGCGCCAGCATCAACTCAAGATGAATCCCACCAAGTCATTCCTTGGAGTCTCTAGTGGCAAATTCCTCGGATTCGTTATTACCTCTAAGGGTATACACGTTGACCCGGAGAAAGTCAAAGCCATTCAAGGGATGCGTCCTCCAGGCAACCTAAAAGAGCTATGAGGATTCCAGGGGAAGCTTGCGTACATCAGGAGATTTATCTCAAATCTCTCTAGATGTTGCAGACCGTTCACTTAACTAATGAAGAAAGGTATGTCTTTCCTTTGGACTGACGAATGTCAGCAAGCATTTGAAGACATAAAAGCGATGCTTGATGAACCGTCCAGTCCTAGTGCGTCCACTCGCAGAAATACCCTTCCTGATGTATGTTCTAGCAATGGATCATTCTCTGGGTGCCCTACTAGCACAAAAGAACAAGGTTATGAGTAGGCCATCTATTATCTCAGTCGTATGATAATCGGTGTTGAACACCGATACAACCCAGTAGAAAAATAATGTTTAGCCTTGATGTTCGTTGTTCAGAAAATACGATATTATATCACGAGTTAAACCATTCATGTCATCTCCAGAGTCAACCCTTTCCGAATCTTGATGAAGAAACCCAGTACACTCAATTCCAGACTCGCTACATGGGCCATATTACTGTCATAATATGATATGGTCTATGTCCCATAAAAGTTCGTTAAGGGTCAAGCCCTAGCTGATTTTCTTGCTACTCATCCGATTCTTGAGACATCTAAAGTCTTTGACAAAATTCTTGATGGAACTCTGGAATCCAACATGACTTCAGAAGGAATATTCTCTTGGCGTCTATTCTTCGATGCTGTATCCAGAATCGGACCCAAAGTCACTATCATCGCCGGAGTTGGAATCGTTCTGGTATCTCCAGAAGGACTAACCATTGAGAGAGCTTATTCTTTAGACGAGCCGTGTTCTAATAATGTTGTTGAATACAATACTCTAATCATCGGTCCTCAATTAGCTAAACAATTGGATATCGAATACCTAAAAGTCTACGGAGACTCTAAACTGATTGTTAATCAGGTTAGAGGCACGTATGAAGTTCGGCATCAGGATCTCGTTCCATATCATGAAGCATCAGTCAAACTGGCTACATCATTCAAAGGCTCCTTCATTGAATATGTACGTCGAGCATGCAATACAGAAGCTGATGTTCTTGCTAATCTAGCGGTAGTATTAGCGATCCCTGTGAAAAGACAACAGTTGATCATCATCACTAAGAGAGAATTATTCTATATCGAAAATAATTTGCATATGGAATCTAGCAATTCAGTCAAAGTTTGCACTACAAGTGAAGACTGGAGAGCTGCTTTCAACGACTTTTCGGTACATGACATTCTACATGAAGATCCTAAAGAAACAACGACAATTCATCGGCGATCACTCCGATTCTACTACAATCACACCTCTAAAAAATTTATCGACGATCATATGATGGTATGCTCTTACGCTGTATTACGGGAGATGAAGCAAAGCAGATACTACGTGAAGCTCACGACGGTGTCTGTGGTACATATCTGCCTGGTCCTAAGCTACTAGATCAGATTCAACGCATGGGATATTATTGGCCAACCATGGTATCAAATGCCATTGAATATTCAAGAAAATATCGAGCATGTCAAATCCATGCAGATTTCATTCATCAACCTTCAGAATTTCTACATTTGACTGCGGTACCATGGCCCGTCGAAGCTTGGGGGCATAGATATCATTGGTCATATTAATTTGCCATCATCTCGAGGATATCGGTTTATCCTAGCTATAACCAATTACTTCTCAAAATGGGTCGAAGCTATACCCTTAGCTGAAGTCAAGATAAGCAGTGTCATCAACTTCATCAAACATCATGTAATCTATAGATTCGGCATTTCTTAAGGAATCATCCATGATAATGGACCTCAGTTCATCAGTCATAAGTCACTCGATTTTGTGATGATAACTGGATCAACAATGTTGCTTCTACAGCCTACAATACCGCAGCTAACGATTTGGTGGAAGCATTCAACAAAACGATCAACAAGCTTCTTAAGAAGTTCGTTTCCACCAATAAACGGAATTGGGGCAAAAAGCTTGGAGAATGTTGATGGGCTTACCGTACTACTATACGTACTCCGACTAGCTATACACCTTTCTCTTTGGTGTATGGATGTGAAGCTGTCCTACCGTTGGAGATTCAGATCCCATCACTGAGAATTGCTATTGCCAACAAACTCACAACAGAAAACAATGATCGTCATCGACTTCAGGAGCTTGAAGCACTTGATGAGAAGCGGCTACTAGCTCAACAACACATCGAGCTATATCAAGCCCGTATCTCAAAAGCCTTCAACCATAAAGTCAAAGTACATGCATTTCAAAAATACGAGCTAGTCCTTACTGTCAGATATCCCATGACTATGACACACATGAGCAAAGGCAAGTTCAAACCAAAATGGGAGGGTCCCTATGTTATAAGCAAAGTTTTCACTAACGGAGCATATCAACTGTCTGGGATGGATGGCTGAATCGCTATGATGCCTATCAACGGCAAATTCTTGAAGAAGTACCATGTTTGAAAGTGTGTACTATATTTTCTAACAAATATTGTACATACTTCAAATCTTTGAATCACCAGCGGAGTCTATCCAAATCTTACCATCATTGAGAACGTCTACTACATTATTACAACTATCATCTTTTGAAACCCAGCTGTTTTAAAAGATATCTTGTTCTTGAGTCCCAGTTGACCAAAGGATAATCAATAGATATGCGAATTCACGTCCACATTACCTCTAAATTCAGCTATCTACATTAACGACTTGTCACGTCCACATTACTTCTGATGATGTCGTCTCAAAAATGATAATATTTCAAGTTATATTCTGTCATGTCCATATTATCTCTGAACAGATATAATAAGTATTATTATTTTCAAGAGATATGTCATGTCCGGTACCTCTGAACATATTTCTTATTCCTATCTATTTCTTGTGTCTTAAACAGATACATAATAAGTAATAGAGCTACCAAAAAGATCAACAGTTTTCTTTCAATGACGAGTAAAAACGTCAAAATCAATACATTTATCAAAATAATCAGCAAAACAAAAGAAAAGTTGTCACATCTAGATAGCTTCATCTGGGAGGTTGGGTGCTCAAATCAATGATCAGCCTCTTTAGAGATTCAGCTCTCTCCGTCCTCGAGTCAAGTACCCTTCTTTTTGACAAGTCTCTCCCGTACTGTAACCACCACTTTTCTAAAATGACAGTAATTTTGAACTTTTGTAAAATTGGCCAATTAATAATAGGATTCAAATAATATTAGTGATTTTTGGTGATTTTTAATTAATTTAATACTATTTAATATGGTACCTTGTCATTTTGGTGTTTTACTAGTGTAACCCTAGAACTACTTAGCCTAGAGACTAACCATGACCATGGGGACCTAACCATGTGATTAGAATGACTAATTACCACTTTTTTGGTCAAGTGTATTTTAGTCATTTGGTGAATTTTATATTAATTAGGACTTTGATCATTGGAAATGTGCTAAGTGTTAAATTAGGCCTTAACCTAGAATTGTCCTAATCTAGATATTATACATGAGACTAGATGTTAGATTAGAAGTTTCCATCATGACAAGGTTAGTAATATCTAGATATTAGTTTAAAGTAGGATATTTGTTAAAAATAGATATTTTAGCTATAGGCCTTTACTAGAAAGGCTTGAATTAAACTAGTTAGAGGCCTTCTAACCTCATGAAACTTAACACTAACCCTAGAAATGATTCTTGGTTGCCATCAAGGCATCCCCACCCCTATATAACATCATGTTAGCCTCCCTCCTTGCCTCTTTTATTAAAACTCAAACCCTAATTTGTGTTATTCTCCAAATTTACCCCATTTATCCAAATCAACTGCAAATTGAGCATAATCAATTGCAATACACTCCCCTAGTTTAGACAAAGCCTCTAGAAGCTAGCTATCAAGGATTGGGAGCAATTTATCCATTGGAGCTTGGTGAAGATCTAGATCTAGGAGCTTTCATTGAGATTCCGACTCTCAATCGGTATTGGCCTCTAAACCTATTTAAATTCTATTTTATCTCCATAGATGTATTCATTTAGGGCCCCCCTAGACCTAGGTGATGTTTGGTAAGAAATCGGATCCGTTTGGTACGTATATTGGAGGAGTATCAGAGAACTATTCACAGTGTTCGATGAAATGCCTCTTATAAATAAATATTCATATTTTTCAAAACTAATTTCAGGATTTTGTTGCTAATATCGTGTAGATCACTAATCCAGGTGACAGAGTCGATTTTAGGATAGTTTGGACACAATATTTAGACACGGGGACACGTGCACGAGAACTCTTACACTGTCCTGCTATCCGAGAGTGATGTCTCACTCGACACAACACGTTTCGGCACCATTTTTGGTGGACACATGGAGGAAATTTCTGACAGCATGCTCCCAAAATTTGGAGGGATTTGATCTAGTATTTGTGGAGTTATCGAACCCACAAATGTCACTAACTGCACGCACACGCACGAAAATGAGCCACTGATACGTGGCTGGACACGACACAAGAGACACTTTGGACCCATTTCAAGCTATTGGAAATGTAGCACTATACCTAGCCTATCCTAGGGCACGACCACGAGGCATATGATAGGACACGTAGAGTCCTATGGCACTCGACATATGTGCACGAGACAGTGTACTGTACTATCTCTGATACACTCAAGACACATGGGTTTGACACCTATATGGACACGGGTACGACACTTTTGAGATACCAATTGGACACACACTTGTCACACGTGTTGACATGACACAACTTCGACACCATGTCTGAACACTCATCCACATCCATGCCAAATTCACTGCCCAACTGAATTTAGTGGTTCTGACCCCAACTTTAATCAATATATGTCCTTCTTTTACTAAGCGACTTTTATATTCTCTATTTGTCCACTGCATATACTGCTCAGATCTGGAAGCAACTTCCAGTCAAGCACCCTTCCTCACTTGTCATGTACTTCATATGGTACACTGCATATTAGGATATACTGAAATCTTCATTCATCATCATTGTATAATTAACTTGCCCTATATCATAATTACAAAATGCTGCACTTAGATGTATCCATTGCCACTAAATTGATAACATTATTGTCCTGTATACCTGGGTTCAACTTAGGTATCAGAGAATTCCCACATTGCATAAACATATCTGCCCATATGCACCTCCCCATTTTGCTCTGTTCAGTTCGATTGGGATATTATATATGTATACATCTGTTATATAGGCTGTTGTAGATTACATTTGCATCTATATATTATAGGAACGAAATCGTAAAGCACAATACTCTAGAGAGGGGGTGAATAGAGTAGGCAGCGAAATATTGCTAATTAAAAAATACTTGCAGCAAGATCACAGAATAATAATCACAACTAAGTAAAGTAAAGGCAGAGATAAGAATGCAAACGCAAAGACAGCGATGTATACTGGTTTCCCTCTGTTGAGGACTAATCCAGTAGGTAGAACTCTTGCTACCAGTTGCTTTCTAACGAAGTCCTTGCAACTTCTACAACGCGAGATTTGATACGAAGAACTCGTCCAACTTCAAATGTGAAGAGGTATTCTTCAATCAAGCCTTCTGATTACAATCTCTCAGAAACTTCTAGACCGTACCGCACTGGCAAATCGACTAGAGGATTGTAATTGGCTTGGGATCTGAAATTTAAAGCTCAAGAAAACTCTTTGGAAGACTGAAAGATTTAGATAGAGAGAAGATTGAAAGTGAATGAGTGAGTTGAAATGATCGAAATCCTTCTCTATTTATAGGAAATCCAAAGACAGAATTCTGGCCGAATTCGGACAGAATTCGGACAGAACTCTTTGAGAAAATCTCGATCAAATCCGCAACTGCAGGAGAACCAAGTTCAGAAGATTTCAAAAATCAAACGGCCACCAATCGAACTCTGGACGAACTCTGGCCGAGTTCTGTCAGGGTTAGGTTAGGTTTTAAAAACATAGTTTTTGATGATTTTTGAAAACCTTTTTGAAAACCTTTTTAAAGCTTTTGTTTAAATGAATGTTTTTCAAAACAAAGGATATTTTAAAAGTATTTTGAAAATATTTTGGAATAGCTTATTTGCCAGTACGACTCGGTGTACAACGTATTCCTAGACTCAATAAAATAGAAAATATATTGCTCAAAGGAAATACAGACTCGAACAGGCAAATATAGCTTCGGTCTTGAACTGCGTAGATAGCTGTTCTTATTCATGTCCAAGAGTCCAATACATCCTGACTAGCTTCACATATCGAGACAGAGTTTGATCAATTATTAAAATCAGGTTGACCATATGACCAATGGGCCAACAATCTCCCCCATTTTGATAATTGACAAACTATGAATGATATAACATTTAAGCTTGAAATAAAATCAAAAATTGTTCATGTCCTGCATTTTCTGAAAAGAATGTTAATCTTTATTTTTCTCCCCCGTTGTCACTTAGCAAAATAATTGCAAAAGAGAAAAAAATTCCCCCGCAATCAATGCATAAATAACAAACAGTGAAGAAACACAAGAAAATAAACATGATAAATTATAGTAAAAAAATATGAATGACTTCACAGGCATATATTTGTACTCAGGTAGTTTATAATAAACAAAGAATTATATCACAGGAAGTTTATAGTAGAGAAGCAGATAAAAAAATTCTAAGTAAATAAACTGATGTAAAAAGTACGAATCTCATAAAGATGAAGATAAAGATGTTCAGATGACATCAAATATAACAAATCCAGTACAAGTCCTCAAAAAAACTACTGATAATAAAGTCTGAAAATAGAAAAACTTGGAATGTCAGAGCATTTCCAAGTATACAGGAGATAATATCTAAGTCTCATATCAACTAACATATCATAACTCCTCCTCCTCATCATCATCATCAGTATGATGACCAGCATGTCCAGAAGGACCAACTCCATAGGTACCCGCACCAGAAGGGTGAGGAGGAGCGCCAGTGTAAAACTTACCGACATAATCATGAGGAGGAGCACGGTCAGAACGGTACCAATCATATACGTTACCGACATGAACAGCCTTATCCTTACAGCGGTAACCAGAGAAAGCTGGATCTCTAGGTATGGAACCGGCTGAATATCCAGTCTGGGCGAAACGAAGATCAGCTAATGAATTTGTAATCGCCTGATAACGGGTGATGTCGCGGAACTCATGTTCGCGGGCCATGTCCGTCATAGAGACGTGCAAATCTGACAGGTACTGGTGTATGCCCTCAAAAGTCATAGCATACTGCTGAGGAGGAGGAGGTGGAGCAGTAGCATGAGCAGTAGGAGGAGCAGATGCAGTCATACTGCGACGAGATAACTTGAGAACCTTGGGCTCAGGGTCTTGAGCACAAGTAGATAAGTCAATGTCGAAACGCTGGAAGATGCGTGGGAGAATCATCGCATAAGAGAGATTTATATCTCTTGCACGACAACGTTCCATCATCTGAATAATGGTCTTAGGGGCAGGAAATGGAATCCCCTTAAGAATATGATACATAGCAGATAATTCAAGAGACGTGACATCATCCTTCGAAGTAGACTTCGGAAGGAGAGTGGAATAAATAATACGGTGTAATTCATAATTAAACAAGTTCAAGTTGTTTGCCTTGAACTTTCTAGAGCGAACTCTATCAGGTGCACAAAGTTCAGCTTTAAAACTGGTAAGTGTCGTGCCTTCGGGGAAATCAAACTCAGTGATGTCAAGAAGCGGTTAACCTTCGTTGGGAATACCAAGGATCTCCGCTAAGAGAACATCATTGAAATTGATATCTAATCCTCCAACACGTGTGCTTACATCAAAAGTGTTTAATATGATATTGCAGTAAAATAGTCTAATGGCATTAGTTGCTACGGGGAAACAGAGTTTAACAAAATGCTGTAATCCTAATGCCTCAAAGAAATGGCGATGATCAGGAAATACAGTCCACATGATGGGTGCACCTGTGCATATGGATCTCATGGAGAAGTCTCCATACCACAGTAAGGCTTGGTCTAGGGTTTGAAAGTAAAACCCGTCGAACGCGCCGATGCTAGATTGGACTGGCAAAAATAGAGAATTAGTGGGTGGATCCGAAGATGAACCTTCCTCACTTGGGTTGGTTGTCTTCTTCCTCTTAAAGGGGTTGCATCCCTTAGGTGCCATTTGTGCAAATAAAAGAAAATAGCACGAAATTGAACAGAGAGGAAACAAGGAGTTATACCTCCCGAGATTGGAGTATGTTGTAGAGAATGAAGAACTCCGCACGAATCCAAAGTTTGGATTGATTTCACCACTTGGATTGGAAGAGAGGGAGTGATAAAGAATTAGGGTTTGGGGTTCTTCTCGCATGGCTGCTGGTTCTGTTTGATGTGGTTTGGAAGCAATGAGGAAGAAAGGCTCTCGGGTTCTGGTTATATAACCTGACACCCTCAACCGAACTCGGGCCGAATTCGATCCGAAGTCTGGCCGAATTCGCCTGGGTTTGGTTTGGAACACTTTCTCTTTCATTGGCTTATTTCAAATATTTAATTCAAAGATTAGTAATTTCAACTTTCAATTAACATAATTAATATTATTTTATAGATTAAATATCATTACACAGCGACTATTTCAGATTAGCTGTAGGACTACTGTCCCAGCTGGCAGAGGTTCACCGGGGAACTCTTAAGTACCGCTTCGCTTCAACCGTAGTTATGGTGACAGACAGACTCTTTATTGGCTTGTCTCTAACACAGTTTTTGCATATTGAAATAAAATCATAAAATAAAATCAATTAACATTATTGACGTCCAAAATTCCTAATTCTCGACGTAAATAATTGAAACGATCTTCTGCTAGAGGTTTTATGAATAAGTCAGCTAATTGATTATCAGTATCTATGTATACAAGGTCAATATCTCCATTTTGATGATGATCTCTAAGAAAATGATGTCGAATTTCGATATGTTTAGTACGAGAATGACATACAGGATTCTTAGTCAAATTGATAGTGCTCGTGTTATCACAGAAAATGGGAATGTGTGTATAAAATAAATCATAGTCTTCCAAGGTTTGTTTTATCCATAAAATCTGAGCACAACAACGTCCTGCGGCGATATACTCAGCCTCTGTTGTTGATAGAGCTACAGAATTTGGCTTTTTACTAAACCATGAGACTAAAGCCTTGCCTAAGAAATGACATGTGCCACTGGTACTTTTTCTATCAACTTTGCATCCAGCAAAATCTGTATCCGAATAACCAGTAAGGTCAAAGGACTTAGTTTTGGGATACCACAACCCAACAGAAGAAGTGCCCTTAAGGTATCGAAAGATACACTTAATTGCGCACAGATGTGATTCCTTTGGATTAGCTTGAAAACATGCACATAGGCAAACACTAAACATAATATCTGAACGACTAGCAGTTAAATAAAGTAAACTACCGATCATACCTCGATACTTACATGTGTCGACCGGCTTGCCTTGTTCATCAATATCAAGCTTTGTTGAAGTAGCCATCGGAGTGCCAATAGGTTTGACATTGTCCAGATCGAACTTCTTTAGCAAATCTTTTGTGTACTTGGCTTGATTTATGAACGTCCCATTGTCAGTTTGTTTGATTTGCAGTCCGAGAAAGAATTTCAGCTCTCCTATCATGCTCATCTCAAACTCATTCTGCATACACTTAGAGAATTCTTGACACAGAGATTCATCGGTAGATCCAAATATGATATCATCTACATAGACTTGTATTAAAAGAAGCTTACCATTAAAGGACTTAATAAAAAGTGTAGTGTCAACCTTGCCTTTTGAAAAACTATTATCAAGTAGGAAAGAGCTTAGACGATCATACCAAGCATGAGGGGCTTGTTTCAAACCGTACAAAGCTTTCTTCAACTTGAAAACATGATCAGGGTTTTTAAAATCTGTGAAACCTGGAGGTTGTGCTACAAAAACTTCTTCTTTTATAAAACCATTTAAAAATGCACTCTTGACATCCATTTGAAATAATTTGAAATTATGAAAACATGCAAATGCACATAACATGCGAATGGATTCTAATCTCGCAACTGGGGCATAAGTCTCATCGTAGTCGATACCTTCTTTCTGATTGTATCCTTGAGCTACGAGTCGAGCCTTATTACGAGTCACTAAACCATTCTCATTTAGTTTATTTCGGAATACCCAATGGGTGCCAATGACCGGATGATCAATAGGCTTGGGAACAAGTTCCTAAACTTGATTCCATTCAAATTGGTTTAATTTCTCTTGTATAGCATCTATCCAAAAACTATCACTACATGCTTCATCAATAGTTTTGGATTCTAGCTGTGAAATAAAAGCAATACTAGAAACAATATCTCTACTGGATGTACGAGTACTTACACCTTTGGTAATGTCACCAATTACCAAATCCTTTGGATGATCAGCCATAAATTTTAATCAT
The DNA here is from genome assembly GCA_029216955.1 of Iris pallida. NCBI lineage: Eukaryota > Viridiplantae > Streptophyta > Magnoliopsida > Asparagales > Iridaceae > Iris > Iris pallida. The sequence goes on from JANAVB010021101.1 coordinate 353,425, forward strand.
TTCGGCAGACTCTGAATGTAGCTGGTTCCTGGATCTTCTCTAGGAGGATCAGCTAGTGCCGAGCTTGGTTGAGAATCAGCTGTTGTTGAGCTTGGTACAGTTGGATCTTCGTCATTGTCATCGATAGTTATTTGATTTAGTTCATCAAAAGTGACATTGATTGATTCTTCGATGATCATGGTTCATTTGTTGAAGACTCTGTATCCTTTGCTCTTGGCCGCATAACCTAAAAATATACCTTTATCGGCCTTTTCATCAAACTTTCCCAAATTGTTTTTTGTATTAAGAATAAAGCATTTACAGCCAAATATTCTAAAATATGAAACAGATGGAATTCTATCAAACCATAACTCAAATGGAGTCTTCTTCAATTTGGGTCAAATTAGAACACTATTGAGAACAAAACAAGCTGTATTGACAGCTTCAGCCCAGAAATATTTGGGTAGACTAAACTGGTTTAACATTACTCTGACCATTTCGGATAGAGTTCTGTTCCTACGTTCCACAACTCCATTTTGTTGTGGAGTCCTAGGGCAGGAGAACTCGTGTACAAAATCGTGTGTGTCTCAAAAATGCTCAAACTCTACATTCTGGAATTTGCCTCCATGATCGCTTCTAATACGAGTAATCATGTAACCTTTTTCATTCTGAACTTTCTTGTAAAAGGTGACAAATTCGGATAATGCATCATTCTTGCGTGTCAAGAAGTATACCCACGTGTATCTAGAGAAATCATCTATAATTTCGAAAGCATAAAGCTTACCTCCGAGGCTAGCAACTCTGCTAGGACTAAATAAGTCCATATGAAGCAATTGTAAAGGTTTAGTAGTACATACTGCATTTACTGACTTGAATGTGGATCTGGTAGCTTTGTTCTTTTCACATTGGCTGCATACCGAATCCTTCTTGAATGTAATATCTGGTAAACCGCGTACTAGCTTCTTTGTGGATAATCTTGATATTGTGTCCATATTTGCGTGACCGAGTCTAATATGCCACAGATGACTCTCATCGCTTTTAGCCATTAAGCATCTACCTGAAATGTTAGTTTCTTCCAAGAAATAGAAAACATATATGTTGTCTTCCCTGATACCTTCAAAGATAGTACTATCAGTTGAGCTATCAACTATAATACATTTGTCTTTGCTAAAGTTGATTCCATAACCATGATCAGCCAAATGACTTATGCTGAGTAGATTATGTTTCAACTCGGTAACCAGACAGACATCTTTAATAACATGATAGGGAGACTTACCAACATCACCGATACCAATAATATACCCTTTCAAGTTATTACCGAAGGAGACATAGCCTTCCTTCTTTTTCTTCGACAGTGTTGCAAATAGTGTAGCATCACCGGTCATATACAGTAAGCAACCGCTGTCGAGAATCTATTTGCTTCTACCATGTGAAAGGTGTTCCACCTACAAAATAGTTTGCAGATGAAACTTTTGGTACCCATTTCTTGTAGGGTCCTAAAATGTTAGCCTTTGGTATCCAAGCATAAATATTTAAATCAACAAGCTTTCTGATTCTACATGCAGATGATATATGACCAATGAGGCCACAATAATGACATTTTGCATGTCGAGTGTTGAAAGCTGGATGGTGTGCATGGTTGGTAGGTTTAGGTTTTCTAGTATAGAAGAAAGCAAACCTATAGTCCTGTTTGGGCTTAACCTTTTGGGGTAAAGGTTTGATAGTGTTTGGTTTGGGAATGTTCCGATTTTTTGGTAAGTGAAACGTGTTAGGGAAGGAAGCAGCAGTCTCAGGCTATTTTCCTAACCTAATTTCCAATCTTTTGGAAGTGTCATACAACTTAGTATAATCAGAAGTGAGTGTTTCCATTCTGATTTGTGCACTTTGAAGACTTTTCTTCTTTATCGAAAGTTCTTCTTTGAGTTGGTCAATAACTTTGTCTTTCTCTTCAGATGACTTGGTAGTCCCGTATAATAAGAGCTTGATAGAGGAAAGCTCAGCAGACTCACTAACATTATTTCTAACCTCAGCTAGTTGGTCGGTAAGTCTTCCTATTTCTCCTTTGTACTCTTTGAGTACCTTCTTAGAGTTCTAATATTTGCTACGCAGTTTCCTGTAATCAGTCATCAGTTCACTGAAGGCATCTCCTAGTTGCTCAAAGGTAAAGTCATCATATATATCAACTACAGGTTCAGTAGGTACCTGATCGGATGCCATAAAGCATACGTTTGCAGCGTCTTCTGATTGTTCATCTTCTGAGTCACTGGCTTCACTTTCATTCCATATGCTGGTATTGGCATATCTCTAAGATGTTGATCTCTTCAGGTTCCCTTTTTCATACCTGTTGCTCTTCATGCTTGATGATGAGTTTGTAGGATAATCTTTCTTCATGTGTCCCTTTTTCTTGCAGCCATAGCAGACAACAACATCTTGATACCAGTTGTTGCTGTTGTTTTCTTTGGCTCTCTTCTCATGTCTCATGAGTCTCTTGAATTTCCTTGCTAGGAGTGCTTGATCTTCAGCATCAGATTCACTGCTGTCTGAGTCACCTTCAGCAGCTTTTCTGTGCTGAGCCTTGAAAGCAATCGTCTTTTCCTTTGGTGCAGGCTCTTCAAAATCTTGTAGCTCCAGTTCATGAGTAAGTAGCTTACCCATGAGTACTTTGAGGGACATGGTTGTGAGGTCGTTCCCTTCAATGATTGCAGTAGCCTTTGGAATCCAGTTCTTGGTAAGTGCTCGCAGGAGTTTGCGAATCTTTTCATGGTTACTGTATTCTTTTCCTAGGGAGGACAAAGGATTTACAATATCCAGGAATCTTTCGAACATTTGAGTAACTGTTTCGTTGGGCTTCATCTTGAACACCTCATACTCTTGAGTAAGTCTGCTGACTTTTGATTCTTTGACTTGAGTCGTGCCTTCATGTGTGACTTCAAGTAGCTTCCACACTTCATTAGCCGTTGTGAAGATAGACACCCTGTTAAATTCAGTTCTGTCTAAAGCACAAAATAGAGCGTTAATAGCACGTGCGTCAAGACTGGCCTTTTTCTTTTCCTCCTCTGTATATCTGCTATGGGGTTTTTCAACTAAAACTCCATCAACATTTATACGAGATGGCTTTTAATAGCCATCAATAACAATAGACCATAAATCAAAGTCAAGAGATTTTAAGAAGAAACTCATCCGTGTGTTCCAATAGGTATAGTTCATACCATCAAACAGTGGAGGTCTGTTTGTGGCCTGGCCTTCACTTGTGAATTTCACAGTTGCCATGTGTTGTGCTGTGATCTATATAACAATTAATTAAATGAATAAATAATTGCAATGTTACCTTGCTTTACCTGTAACACCCGCTCTGATACCAATTGTAGGAACGAAATCGTAAAGCACAATACTCTAGAGGGGGGTGAATATAGTAGGCAGCGGAATATTGCTAATTAAAAAATATTAGCAGCAAGATCACAGAATAATAATCATAACTAAGTAAAGTAGAGGCAGAGATAAGAATGCAAACGCAAAGACAGCGATGTATACTGGTTTCCCTCTGTTGAGGACTAATCCAGTCGGTAGAACTCTTGCTACTAGTTGAATCCACTATTGGCAAAACCGCAAGTTTTCTTACGAAGTCCTTGCAACTTCTACAATGCGATCTTTGATACGAAGAACTCGTCCAACTTTAAATGTGAAGAGGTATTCTTCAATCAAGCCTTCTGATTACAATCTCTCAGAAACTTCTAGACCGTACCGTATTGGCAAATCGACTAGAGGATTGTAATTGGCTTGGGATCTGAAATTTAAAGCTCAAGAAAACTCTTTGGAATCCTGAAAGCTTTAGATAGAGAGAAGATTGAAAGTAAATGAGTGAGTTGAAATGATCGAAATCCATCTCTATTTATAGGAAATCTAAAGACAGAATTCTGGCAGAATTTGGGCAGAATTCGGACAGAACTCTTTGAGAAAATCTCGGTCAAATCCGTAACTGCAGGAGGACCAAGTTCAGAAGATTTCAAAAATCAAACGGCCACCAACCGAACTCTGGCCGAACTCTGGCCGAACTCTCGCCGAGTTCTGTCAGGGTTAGGTCAGGTTTTAAAAACATAGTTTTTGATGATTTTTGAAAACCTTTTTAAAAACCTTTTTACAGCTTTTATTTAAATGAATGTTTTTCAAAACAAAGGATATTTTAAAAGTATTTTGAAAACATTTTAGAATAGCCTATTTGCCAGTACGACTCGGTGTACAACGTATTCCTAGACTCAATAAAATGGAAAATACATTGCTCAATGGAAATACAGACTCGAACAGACAAATATAGCTTCGGTCTTGAACTGAGTAGATAGTTGTTCTTGTTCATGTCCAAGAGTCCGATACATCCTGACTAGCTTCACATATCGAGATAGAGTTTGATCAATTATTAAAATCAGGTTGACCATATGACCAATGGGCCAACATATATGATTGGGTGACAGTGTTGGGTGAGAGAGGATTTTATGTTAGTGTTTGGGTTCAGAGAGTGTCAGTAAGTATCAGAGATTTTGAGATTGAATTTATTTATGTGAGTGAATATTCAATTAGTGTATGTATGAGTTAGGATGAGGAGTAGTGTTAGTTGGGACCGGGACAGCATTTGTATTTCCTGCTTAAGCTAGGCAGCAGCAGCAGTATGCTGTAGTAGTAGCAACAGTAGGGCAGTGGCCATTTTGGCCATGGGTGTGAGTGTATGAGTGAGTTGTGGTGAGTTGAGTGATGGGGTTTGGGCTATGGGTAAATACATACCTATATTAAGGATATGTGGTATAGGTAAGTTGGATTTTTGCATGTATCATACATATATGGATATATAGGTAGGTAGTGAGATATTATGTATGGAGTATCACTTATATACTTGGTAATGTGTGATGTTACAAGATATGTATATATATGTCATGTGTGGTATCATGAGTTAGGAGGGATACTAGGTAGGAGTTGTAGTGTACTACATTATGTATATGTGGTGAATATATGCATACATGGATACATAGATGAGTTAGGCTAGGTAGGAGTTGTAGTGTACTACATTATGTATATGTGTATGTTCATATATATGTATTGTGGTATCTAGAGTGTAGTAGCAGTCGTGCTACAATTGACCAACATTACTCATTGACCGAGAGCTTGGTGAAAGGTCCATATAGCCAAACCCTAGATTAGACAGAATGACTCATGTTGACCAAATTAGGACCTAGTTTGACCATTAGTCTAATATTGACCCCCTTTGACTAGATAGTTAACCAAGAGTTGACTTTGGCCTAGAATGACCTAGAATCATGTAGTTTGCATTGTATACTTCATTTACCTTATATTGAACACATCATAAGCTATATTGATCTAATTAGGACATTGTGACTCCGGTTCAGACATCTGATATTATATTATTCCATCAAGGTATTAGGTAAGTACATTCTCTGATAGTTCATTCATTTACTTGTCGATTTTTGTATTCATTTCTAGTTAGTTCTATTTGATTCTCTGTTACAAACATGAGTTGAAATTTTTAGACTCATGCATACGACATACTTACGTTACTTGTCTAGCCTCTATTACAAGAATCATGACTCGAATCATACAAGGATTACCACAAGAATCACCTAATAGTATCATCATGTTCTGGATGGACTCGTCCTCGATTTATGTGTCGGGTTATGGATCCACTTGTACTTGTCAGGCGGGGAAATATTTGAGTAGACATGTAGACATTCCTAAATACAAACACCTCCTCCCTATGAATTATACAAGAATGATAGGCATCCCTCACCTGATCAGTGTGCGATGTGCATGATTATCTATAGCCCTTTACATGTCGATCTCGGTATTTTAAAACACATTTGTGAGTATTGTCTAGAATCATTACAAGAATTATTATAAGAATCATTACAAGAATTACCTTACTCGATTCATAGATTAAAATCACTTACTGGACTCATCTAGTACTAGAATTACACTTGACTTATATTGTACTGTCTGTACTTATCATGTTACTCTAGTTCAGCTAGCTTGCGTTATAGTATTCATTGCCATGATCTTCTGTATCTTAGTGTTTACTTTCCTTGTTCTAACTCTCGTTCTACTTCATTACCTATTACAAGCTTGCCATGTTCATCAATATAACTGTCTATACCTGCTTTATAATCTTTGTCATTTACGTAGGATTTCTAGATGATGTGCTCGTTCCAATCCTGACTAGATACGTTGAAAATATTACAGATGTTTGCCCTGAGCACACTTGCCCTACTTGCTTGGGATCCGGAGACAGTATAGCTACCTTGGGCCCCGACTCTTAGGAGTGATCGGGAGACTAGCTAGTAGACTTGGTTTAGATTTCATGTTTAGAACTTGAATTGTAATAAGTTGAGATTTGACATTGTTTTGAGATTGTTTGAGATTTTATTATTTAGTAGTTTTAATTGTTGTTGTTGTTTGTCTTAGTTATAAACTTCGGTGTTATCTTATCGTGCTTTAGACTGTTATTGAGTAATATTATATCTTATACTTGTCCTCCGTTTGGAGTTGAGATCTTGATAAGTATATTATATACCTCCGTACGGAGATGACAATTACTTTTATATTGTGTCTAGATGTTGTATGTTATGGACGACCGATACAGCGTTCTACCACCGACACTGCAACGTAGGCTGGACGTACCTACGTTCTAGTGCCCCTACTTCGGGTGCGGGTCGTGACAAATTTTTGTGGTGGCCCATGCATGTGAGAGTCGTAACCAGTGCGATTTCGTAGTGGTGCTCGACTTAGAGTGCTGCTATGAGCATGCTATTACGATATAGGTTATAGGCTATATAGAGAGTTACTCAACCATAATCAGGAAACTTCCAAATCTTTGATTTCAATCCTTCATTACAATTTCTTCAAATTCAACTGTCCTTCCTTGATAAAATCTTATCTTGTGCCATATTGATCTTTCTTCGAATCTGTCTCCAGGATGACCGTGACACGAGCTCAGGCAGCTGGATCCAGTGCAGCACCTGGAGGTCTCCCTCAGCAAATTCAGAGGCCTAGTATGTTGTGCCAGAGACTCTTACACCTCCATATGTACAGCCGATAGACGCTTTATAGATGTTCACTCTTCTCCAGCAGATGATGGAGACACCGCGAGCACAGATAGAGGTGTCGCAGCATCTGACAGAGGCCTTGAGGCAGAGTATGGAGAATGCTCATCAGTTGGCACTGGCAGCAATCGAGAAGGTGGCTACTGTTCCACCACAGGGTGCTCTTGCCCAGAAGCAACAGCAGGCGAGGCCTGGCTTTGTGTTAGATTTCAAGAAGATGGTCCTCCGGGAGTTCAAGGGGACTGAGGGCATCCTTTATGCCGATAACTGGTTGGAGGATGTTGAGCACAGCTTGGAGCTGGCAGAGCTTTCGAAGAGGCTGTGGGTGTCAGCCGCGGCGAGCCCGCTCCTTGACATCTCCTTGTCATGGTACCACACAGATCCTCGAACATCTGTGAGAGGGTTAACTAGGGAGAACTTCAGGAAGCTCTTCAAGGAGAAGTTCCATCCTGATGTTGCTCTCAGCGTGCTGGAGGGCCAGTTCTCGAGATTAGTCCAGGAAAACTCGTCAGTGGACGAGTATGCGACGGAGTTCTTTCGCCTGAGCCACGATTTGCTCCAGGAATGGTTCAGGATGAGGGAGAGAAGGCCTGCAAGTTCAGGAGGGGCCTGATCCATGCAGTTCACTCTCGCATATCTAGGGCATCGCGATGCGACATTTAAGCAGATTCTGATGGATGCTCAAATAGCAGAGGAGGACTACGATCTTAGGCCCAAGAGGTACGGAGATGCTCTGGGAGGTAGTTCTAGTACGGGACCGGCAAAGCGTCCCCAGTTTCTGTATCAAATCATCCCAGCCCTCACAGCAGATGCATGCACTAGCTAGACTTCAGCAGGCACAACATCTGCCTCGAAGACAGGACCGCATGATGCAGACTTGTCGCTACTACAAGAAGTCGGGGCACATTTGGGAGTCTTGTAGGAGGAGGCTGAAGGTTTACATATTCTATGGATCCACTGCTCACCAGATAGTGGATTGCTCCACAGCAACCCCACTTTATGGAGCACAGGATCAGAGAGAGGGAGATAGGCCACCTGTGGCACCGCATCAGTCCCAGCACCACAGGGGCAGGGCTTTTGCATTGACGGTCGAGGAGGCCGATGATGCAGGTGATGGGATAGCAGGTTTGTCTTCTTGTTCTTGTTTCGTCCTTCCATCTTGTTGTATGTTTTAATAATACCTTTTGACTTATTCTTGTGCTGTGATAGATAGTATAGTGACCCTGATCAAGACTGTGATATCACGACCAGTAGGATCATAATTTGCATGTGTTACATATAATTATCTCGACCTTGAATGTTGGGTGTTTAACCTAGAAGGAGTAGGACCATCTTAATTTTGAGGACGAAAGTTTTCTAAGGAGGGTAGATTTGTAACTACCACTTTTCGAAATAAGGATAATTTTGAACTTTTGTAAAATTGGCCAATTAATAATAGGATTTAAATCATGTTAGTGATTTTTGGTGATTTTTTAATTAATTTAATGCTATTTAATATGGTGCCTTATGATTTTGGTGTTTTACTAGTGTAACCTAAGAACTAGTTAGCTTAGAGACTAACCATGACCATGGGGACCTAACCATGCGTTTAGAATGACTAATTATCACTTTTTAGGTTAAGGGTATTTTGGTCATTTGGTGACTTTTATATTAATTAGGACTTTGATCATTCGAAATGTGTTAAGTAAATTAGGCCTTAACCTAGAATTACCCTAATCTAGATATTATCCATGAGCCTAGATTTTAGATTAGAAGTTTCCATCATGGCAAGGTTAGGAATTTCTAGATATTAGTTTAAAGTAGGATATTTGTTAAAAATAGATATTTTAGCAATAGGCCTTTACTAGAAAGGCTTGAATTAAACTGGCTAGAGGCCTTCAAACCTCATAAAACTTAACCCTAACCCTAGAAATGATTCTTCGCTGCCATCAAGGGATCCCCACCCATATAACATCATGTTAGCCTCCCTCCTTACCTCTTTCATTAAAACTCAAACCCTAATTTGTGTTATTCCCCAAATTCACCCCCTTTATCCAAATCAACTCCAAATTGAGTCTAATCAATTGTAATACACTCCCCTAGTATAGAGGAAGCCTCTACAAGCTAGCTAGCAAGGATTGGGAGCAATTTGACCATTAGAGCTTGGTAGAGATCTAGATCTAGGAGCTTTCATTGAGATTCTGACTCTCAATAGGTAATGGCCTCTAAACCTATTTAAATTCTGTTTTCTCTCCATAGATGCATTCAGTTAGGGTCACTATAGCCCTAGGCCAAGTTTGGTAAAAAATCAGATATATTTGGTACGTGTATCGTAGGAGTATCGAAGAACTATTTATAGTTTTCGATGAAATGCCTCTTAGAAATAAATATTCATATTTTCTAAAACAAATTACACGATTTTGTAGATAATATAGTGTAGATCACTAATCCAGGTGATTGAGTTGATTTAAGGATAGTTTGGACACAGTATTTGGATACGGGGACACGTGCACGAGACCTCGTGCACTGTCCTGCTACCCAAGAGTGATATCTCACTCGACACGACACGTTTTGACACCATTTTTGGTGGACACGTAGGGGAAATATCTGACAGCATGCTCCCAAAATTTGGGGGGATTTGATCTAGTATTTGGGGAGTTATCGAACCTGCCGAAGTCACTAACTGCACACACACGCGAAAATGAGCCACTGATACGTGGCTGGACACGACACACGAGACACTTTGGAAACATTTCAGGCTATTAGAAACGTTGCCCTATACCTACCCTATCCTCGGACACGACCACGAGCCATATAATAGGACACGTAGAGTCCTATGGAACTCGACATAGGTATACGAGACAGTGCACTGTACTGTGTCTGATACACTATAGACACCTAGGTTTAACACCTATATGGACACGGGTTTGATACTTTTGAGACACCAATTGGACACACACTTGTTGTACGTGTTGACACGACACGACTTGGACACCATGTCTGAACAGACCTAGAAGAAGTGACCTTCATATTCTCTGTTTGTCCACAACCATGCCAAATTTACTGCCCAACTGAATTTAGTGGTTCTGACCCCAATATTAATCAATGTTTGTCCTTCTTTTAAGAAGTGACCTTCACATTCTCTGTTTGTCTACTATATGTACTGCTCAGATCTGGAAGAAATGTCCAGTCGAGCACCCCTCCTCACTTGTCGTGTACTTCATATGGTAGATTGCATATTAGGATACATTGAAATCTTCATTCATCATCACTGCATAATTAACTTGTCTTGCATTCATAATTTCAAAACACTGCACTTAGATGTAACGACTGCCACTAAATTCATAACATTATTGTCCTGCCTACCTGTGTTCAACTTGGGTATCAGAGAATTCCCACATTGCATAAACACAACTGCCCATATGCACCTCCCCATTTAGCTCTGTTCACTTCAGTTGGGATATTATATACATGTATACATCTGTTATATAGGCTATTGTAGATTGCATTTGCATCTATATATGATTGGGTGACAGGGTTGAGTGAGAGAGGATTTTGTGTTAGTGTTTGGTTCCAAGAGTGTCGGTAAGTATAGGAGATTTTGAGAGTGAATTTAGTTTTGTGAGTGAATATTCAATTAGTGTATGTATGAGTTAGGATGAGGAGTAGTGTTGGTTGGGGGCAGGACAGCATTTGCATTGCCTGTATCGGCCAGGCAATAGCTGCTATATTATATTCCAGTAAGTACAGCAGCAGCAGTATGCTGCAGTAGTAGCAATAGCAGGGCAGTGGCCATTTTGGCCATGGGTATGAGTGAGTTGTGGTGAGTTGAGTAATCGGGTTTGGGCTATGGGTAAATACATACCTATATTAAAGATATGTGGTATAGGTAAGTTGGATTTTTTGCATGTATCATACATATATGGATATATAGTTAGGTAGTGTGATATTATGTATGGAGTATCACTTATATACTTGGTAATGTGTGATGTTATAGGATATGTATATATATATGTCATGTGTGGTATCATGAGTTAGGAGGGATACTAGGTAGGAGTTGTAGTATACTACATTATGTATATGTGGTGAATATATACATACATGGAAACATAGATAAGTTAGGCTAGATAGGAGTTGTAGTGTACTGCATTATGTATATGTGTATGTTCATATATATGTATTGTGGTATCTAGAGTATAGTAGCAGTCGTGTTACAATTGACCTACATTACTCATTGACCTAGAGCTTGGTGAAAGGTCCACATAGACAAACCCTAGATTAGACAGAATGACTCATGTTGACCAAATTAGGACCTAGTTTGACCACTAGTCTAATATTGACCCCCTTTAACTAGATAGTTGACCAAGAGTTAACTTTGACCTAGAATGACTTAAAATCGTGTAGTTTGCATTATATAATTTATTTACCTTATATTGAAAACATTATTACCTATATTGCTCTAATTAGGACATTGTGACTCTGGTTCAGACTTCTGATATTACATCATTCCTTCAGGGTATCATGCGAGTACATTCACTGATAGTTCTTTCATTTACTTGTCGATTTCTGTATTCAGTTCTAGTTAGTTCTATTTGATTCTCTGTTACAAACACGAGTTGATATTTCTGGACTCATGCATGTGACACACTTACGTTACTTGTCTAGCCTCTATTACAAGAATCATGACTCGAATCATACAAGGATCACCACAAGAATCTCCTACTAGTATCATCATGTTCTGGTTGGACTCGTCCTCGATTTATGTATCGGGTTATAGATTCACTTCTACTTATCAGGTAGGAAAATATTTGAGTAGATATGTAGACACTCCTAAATACAAGCACCACCTCACTGTGAATTATACAAGAATAATAGGCATCCCTCACCTGATCAGTGTACGATGTGCCTGATTACCTATAGCCCTTTACATGTCGATCTCGATATTTTAAAACACACTTGTGAGTATTGTCTAGAATCATTACAAGAATTATTACAAGAATCATTACAAGAATTACCTTACTCGAATCATGGATTAGAATCCCTTCTGGATTCATCTCGTACTAGAATTACACTTGACTTATATTGTACTATCTGGACTTATCATGTTATTCTAGTTCAGCTAGCTTGTATTACAGCCTTCATTGCCATGATCTTCGGTATCTTAGTGTAACGCCCCAGTTCCAAAATACGTAGGACTAGAAATATATCATGCCAGCTGTCTACATACGAAGTATACTCCAATATATGGATATCTCGTATGTACACATAAGCTGTAAAATGTAGTAACCATGAAGCTAATCTCATCCACAAACCAATATATCATAAAATCAACTTACTAAAGTCATTTGTACAAATGTTGGGCGGAGACAAAGTCCACTACCAACTATCTCAAAATAAAATGTACAAGAAGTGAATCGATAAAATATCCAATGAACCAAGCGCAATTCTCTTCGAAGGAAGGGAGAAGATCACGGCCTTGGATAGAATACTGCAGAAAAATCATGAAAGCATACACCTGGAGAGATAACCAGGTCCTCAGAGGGACTTAACAAGATACAGGAAGAACATGCCATGTAACTGCATAAATAAAAAAAATACTATAAACTACAACACAACAGGGTACCTAACCATCTATGTGATATGCACTTTGAGGACAACGTTCTATGCAGGAGCTATAACGGATTCACGTAAGCAAGTAATAAAGAGTGGCCGTCAAGTAGAGCTCATCCGAGACACTATCGGCCGGGCAGCAAGTAGCACTCATCCGAGTCACTATCACAAATAAATGTGTAAAAAGTAAATGTAGCCCCTACGCTAGTAGCTGTCCCCTCCCCCCAATGATACTATACATGCATCGTAACTACGACACACCAACACGTGTTGTTTCCACAACACGGTTTATATTCAATAACTGTCAAGTCTTCTAACATGCATCTATTGACAGTTATTACTATACATGTGCACGGGTGATCAGCCAACATGCAAGTGACCACTACATGATACTCACAACTCACACACAACTCGTGATACAATCGTGACAAGTTAATGACATGCACTCTATTGACGGTAGTCACTTAACTCTAGGTCCACATGCAAGAAGAAAATAATAATCAAGGAATATAGATACAATAACTAAAATAAAATGCAAATAAATGTAAGCAGTAAATATGGCAAGGTATCTTGCCTGATTCTGTGCTGTAAATATGAAACGCCGCTCCCGCGTCCACGCCTCCGGGACTCGACGCTCCTAGATAATCAATTAACTAAATTAAGTCACTACTTATGAAACTTACAATACGACTTAATTAGTCAAAGTAATGTGTTAAAGTTATATTCGATCTCTCGTGGAACTATTTAGATCCATACATCACACACAGGTTCCACGAGACATCGAAACACAGTTTTAGGGTTTCTAACTTTTAGTTAGTCGGTTATGCCCCTACTTGAATAACAGACTTAAAAATCCTATAAAAATCATAAAAATAATAATTAAACTAATTTTCTATAGATTTATCTCTGAAATTCCAGAATTAATATTTTTAAAGATATTTATGACTAGTTGATTAATAAGTCGGCTAGTCTACCCGAAACACACCCGGAACATAGTTAATGACTCAAAATTGCTAAAATAACCAAAAATATATTTTAAACAGAGATAAAATAATTTATTTTATTGAATAATATCAGAGGTACAAGGGTTGAGTTATACTACAAGTTTGGGACATTCTAGGTCAGCTGGTTACCCGAAATTAGCTAGTTTTGACCTATAATTTTTTCGACCAGATTTAAGTTGCTGAAATCGTGGAAAAATACTTAAAAATCCTAATTTATGTATATGAACACACATAAAATTTAGTTTAGAAAATAGGTACCAATAACTCATAGTTCCTTTACAATGGGATTAATTTTGATCCTACCGACACATGAATATTACGCATATATTTCATGAAAAATTTATCGATGATTATACCTAACACAAGCCATCAAAATATTATTTCTACAAAATTAATAATATATTTTCTATAGAATTTTAGCAAAGGTTTTTAGAAGAAAAGATTTGGGTTCTTACCAAAGATCCTTGCTAGAAAGGGTGATGATGACTTCTCTTCACCAAAGCTCTAATCTTTTCCGCTATCCACGCTTGCTAATCCTCTCTTGGTGAGTATGGGAGAGTTGATAATGGCTATAGAGGATTGGATGGGGGAGATGGAGTTTTTAGGGTTTATTTTGTGGGGTTTCGGGGATGTATGGTGGAGGAGATGAGTTTTGGTGAAGGATTGAGGGATGTGCAATGGAGAAGATGATGTATAGATGCTATGGGGAGTTTGTTACTACCGAAATTATGGAGAGGGAGAGGGTTTTGGTCGGCCAAAGGTGAGGGGAGAAAGATTAGGATTTGGTTAAGGTTTGGGATAAGTTGGTATATTTATACATATCCTTAAATAAATTTTAAGCAATATAGGATTTAAATCCTATTTAATTTGATGCATTCAGCCATGGGGGGGTTGCTTGGCCGAAATTTGTATGGTGGGGGTCCACTTGGCATGTTTTGGTTGTTTGGTGAGTTGGCAAGTTGATTGGATTGAGGATTTAAAAAGGGGTTTCCTAATATGGAACTATTTAATTCTATCTATGTAATTATACTATAAAATCTGCATTAAGTACAAATAAATGTAATTATTAATATTTATTAATGCCCAACATGCCTACATAGGGTTAGGTTTGGCATGGAAGATGTTTGGGAAGGTTTGGTGCAACCGGGTCTCCTAAAAAGTCATAAAGGCTTTCTTAACTAATTAATTAAAGAAAAATATATCTTATGCCATAATTTGAATGGTTAACATGCAAGAGATTACAATATGACCATGGCATTCCTAACATGGCTAGCATACTAGTTAAAGCATCCGACTATGCTAGGCATGCCATACTTTCTAGTCGTCTTGTATATTCAAACTCAACCATGGCTATAGTCCTTTTATATAATATAAATAAGATAAAAATAAATTAGAATTAAATAAGATCCCAAAAAAATTTAAAAATTCCTTTAAATTATAAGGGGTTTTACATCCTACCCAAATTATGACAATTTCGTCCTCGAAATTAAAAATAATCATAATATCAAGAATTGCGAGATTTTGTACGGAGGGAGAGTAGGTACGTCAAATCTTAGCTCAATTTTTGAAAGAATGGAGGGGTGGTTGTCATAGGAATCCCAATTGACCTCATATTCTATAATATGGGGTATGCTTCCTTCAAGAATCTACCGAACTTATAGAAGTTGGCCACCCGTAATGATCGTCGTCATTACAAGACCTTGAGGAGGACAATTTCTTGGGAGGGGCACGAGAATAATGGACACTTCTGACCACAGTCTTGGATTCTAAGTGAGCCTCGATAACACCATAACGTTCTTGGTCAATAACAACTATAAGAAAGTTACTACAATCAAACATTGTCACTCTAGGGGTCATGCTTCTAACAAACTGGTAGCGACCTCTTGTTGGAATATACTAAGGTGTGTCGGTTCAGAAGGATTCGTTCTATGTCTAACATAGTAAACTAAGAAGTGAGCTTGAAAACTTAGAGAAGAAGAATTTATGGCCAAGTGATGAGAATCGATGATAATTAAAGAACCCTGGCTATAGAATATGATTAGGCAAGTGTTTTGAAAACTCTAAGTCAAAACAACTAATATGTGTGGGCTGATGTTTGGTGTTGTGTAGGAGGCATGCGCTTTCTTGTTGGAAGGCATACGTCATAGGTGTGCGTCTTGCATAAATCTTGAGTATTCAATTTAGTTAAGGAAATGGGCCGATATTTGCATAGATGAAATCGAATAGGTCAAATTTGGGTCTCTATGGTTTGTTTTGAGGAAACAATATGTCATACACATGGTGTAATTTTTAAATGAAGCACTGGAAAGTTCGTTTGTGTGGGACATGTATGTCATGTGACTAGCATGACTAGTCTAGTTCGTGAGTGTAAACTTTGTCGAAAGGAAAAGGCTAGCGTTGTGCTTCAATTATCAAAATCACGGTCGAGGGTATCACATGATACGAATATGGCCGGTTGACGTTATGAACCATTGAATAATTAGTCTAATTGGAACCAATCATTTCCAACCACTTGTTAATTCCAAAATCTTATGTTCCTTAGAGAGGCTTGTGATCTATTTGCCTCAAAAAAATTTGCTATTGATTTAAACAAAAATGATTCTATGGTTGACTTAAAGAATTTAGGTTGCAATCTGTTACCATAGTTATCTAAACGCACAAGCAAAGGGATATAAAATGCAAAATAAAAGATCATTTCATAAATTCCATATAGATGGAAGAACGGTCACGATTGTAATCCTATTCTGAGAGGTAGAGTATAATAAGTTCAATGTTCTACCCAACTTATAGAAGTTGGTTAATCGGGGAAAGCACAGTAATAGGGCTTCTATGAAGGTCAAATTTCAAGGAGGTAAGGAAGTATGAGGTATTTCTAATCATAGTCACAGACTCTATAGGAAGTCTAGGTATTATCTATTTAATATGGCCTATATATTAATTATGTTTGGTCAAGACAGCATGAGAGGTCTTGGTCAAGTATATCCGGAAGCAAGTTGGTACCGAGAGATGCATAACATAGGCTACGAAGAGATGCAGTTACGAAATCTATGGAAGGAGAATTAGTGAGCCAAGAGGTAGGACCTACATAATAGGGGTGAGGGCCTATTTCATCAAGTTTGGTTTTATAGTCCCAATATGGCAATGGGCTATGATGGGTTTAACTGAGTCTCAATAGGTTCCCTAATTGGACTTCAATCTTTGATTGTATGAACTTTAGATTTTAATCTATGGTGGCTGGACAAAATTTTTATGGAATTTTAAACCATCCCTATTAGGTTAGGGTAATATAGAATAGGTTCAAATTCAAGTGGTTGGGCAAATTTCTCGTCGGGTTGGTAGAATAGGTTCTGTAAGTCGTGAGATGCGCCTTCCGTGACTTTTGTTTTTAAGTAGCACACAAGGCCTCTATTGAGTGGCACACTAGTGGCATGTGGGTAGAGGGCTTCGAGTAGATCACAACCATATATTGGGCCAAAAGATTTGAGTTTAGGTTGGATCTCTAATTGCAGTCCGAAAGTACATCGGTATTATGGTAAGGGTTATCGCTAGTCCCTTTTGACCTAAAAGTTGTATCATAATAATAAAGTCCAAGGAGATGTGTTTCTGTAGGACATGATATGTCTACTTGAAGGTAAACTCGTTTAAGTTTTGCATATAAATTTTGTTGGAAGGTAACAGCTAGTATTACACTTCAAATATCAAAGTCACGGTAAGGGACACCAAAAGATCTAAAAGAAAGTAGGAGTTCACGAGTCACTAATTTATCATCCTAGTAAGAACCAATTTACCTCAATCAATTGGTGATCCCCAATTTCCTAAAAATAAGAATGGCTAACAATCTATTCACTTTAGAGACTAGGATATGGTTTTTGGAATAATGAGATTAGGAATATTTGAGTCACGATATCGTACCTTAACATTTGGTAATAATAAGTCACGATGTGATCGATAACATGATAGGGTAGTTGTGAATCAGTTTCGAGGATTGTACCCCGAGTCCTAATAAATGAAAATGATCGCGTACAGTGGTACCTGAGTCAATAAGATAGAATGACCCGCTTGTCCATGGTATATGAGAGTCTATCGGTGGAATAACGAACTCTAAAGCACGTCATGGGAAAGATCCCTAACTACTAAGTCGTGAATTTATATTTGTGTCAAACCTGCCAGACTATAATCACAAGCGTTCTAGAGGTATTAAATGTAGTGCTCATGCATCACTTGTTGATTACTAATACAACATAATGACGAGGCATCATGCTACAGATTTTGGCTAAGCTGGTGAATGTGTTGTTCTAATATTATGTCACTTCTTTGATAATAGAATTTTGTACCTTGAGTAAGATTTGCTGAATCTCTAATCTTGGAATGGGTGTCCACCATGGTCCTTGCAATGCTTGTCCTTGTTTTGGTTTATTCTTCTCTGTCTAAACTGTGGGGGCCTAGTCAAGTAAGATTTGAGTTAAGGCATACGGGTTGCTAGTTAAGCCAAGAATCAAGATGAATATTTGGAGACTCACAATAAATGAATCCTAGAGATTAGATAGTCTCATAGGTTTGTGGTTTACCCGAGGGTAAGATCTTACTCATCTTTCAAGCTCAAATGACTAGAAGGTCACGATATTACTATTAGGGTCGAGGGAAGGACGAGCAACTTAAGGCAAGGTTGTAGTTATATGGCTTGGCCGATGGTTGCTATACTTGTGCATATAACTACCATGGCCATGGGGATACTCTGTATTTATCTATCAAATACGAGCATTCGTCTTTCCAATCAGTGAAAGACAAAAGCAATAAAGAGTTCAAGAAAGATGTCATTGAATACAATTACGTAATTCAAAGGCGAATGTGTAATTCAAGAGCAATTGTCAATACAGTCGCGGATGAGATCCTACATACCTCTATATCGTAATCCACATGGGATAATCATATGAAAAGTGAACCAAGTGCACTATGGTTGATCAGACCATAATACATTGATTCTAGTTAGACAATATGCTTGTGGGCGTCCCCAGTATACATATGTCCTGAACAAGCTCGACAAAGAATAAGCTTGCAAAACTAAGCTATAAATAGCATCATTATTCATGGTAGTTTAAAGTATAAGTATGGGAGAATACGTTGAAAGCAGTAATAAATAGTTTGAGTATCACAAGGATCTAAGTCTTATCCGGTGTGCTTGCCTATACAGTCGTCCTACTGGTTCTTGTATCAAGTCTTAGTTGACCAATGGGTATGGGCTACAAAATCTCTATATTCTAGGTAAACATCTCTCCTATACTAGCATATATCAATTATCGCTCTGTTACACTTTAATACTAGGTTAAAAGGATACGGGTGGTAGGTTGTAGTCATACTACTCAACTTATGAAGTCAACTAATGGAGTAATTGAGGAATATAACACGTATAATCGTATGAGTTATCTCCTAACCTCCCTATTCAGCACGAAAGCAGATAAGATTTGCAGTAAAAGGAATCAAGCAGAAAGAAGTCAAGATAATCGGACGAGAGTTCAAGATTTAGAATTGAGGGAGGAAGTCAAGCTTGTGGTTGAGATTCCTATATCCTAATCCTATATGCAGGTTCACATTGGTACAGTAGCGTAACCGATGTGACAAACTCAAAATGTATGGGCCACCACAAAAATATGTAACGCCCCAGTCCCAAAATATGTAGGACTAGAAACGTGTCATGCCAGCTGTCTACATACGAAGTATACTCCAATATATGGATATCTCGTATGTACACATAAGCTATAAAATATAGTAACCATGAAGCTAATCTCATCCACAAACCAATATATCATAAAATTAACTTATTAAAGTCATTTGTACAAATGTTGGGCGGAGAGAAAGTCCACTACCAACTATCTCAAAATAAAATGTACAAGAAGTGAATCGATAAAATATCCAATGAACCAAGCACAATTCTCTTCGAAGGAAGGAAGAAGATCACGGCCTTGGCTAGAACACTGCAATAAATCATGAAAGCATACACCTGGAGAGATAACCAGGTCCTCAGAGGGACGTAACAAGATACAGGAAGAACATGCCATGTAACTGCATAAGTAAAAAAATACTATAAACTACAACACAACAGGGTACCTAACCATCTATATGATATGCACTTTGAGGACAACGTTTTACGCAGGGACTGTAACGGATTCACGCAAGCAAGTAATAAAGAGTGGCCGTCAAGTAGCGCTAATCCGAGACACTATCGGCCGGGCAGCAAGTAGCGCTCATCCGAGTCACTATCACCCGTAAATGTGTAAAAAGTAAATGTAGCCCCTACGCTAGTAGCTGTCCCCTCCCCCCAATGATACTATACATGCATCGTAACTACGACACACCAACACGTGTTGTTTCCACAACACGATTTATATTCAATAACTGTCAAGTCTTCTAACATGCATCTATTGACAGTTATTCCTACGCATATGCACGGGTGATCAGCCAACATGCAAGAGACCACTATATGATACTCACAACTCACACACAACTCGTGATACAATCGTAAAAAGTTAATGACATGCACTCTATTGACGGTAGTCACTTAACTCTAGGTCCACATGCAAGAAGAAAATAATAAACAAGGAATATAGTTACAATAACTAAAATAAAGTGCAACTAATTGTAAGCAGTAAATATGGTAAGGTATCTTGCCTGATTCCGTGCTGTAAATATGAAACGCCGCTCCCGCGTCCACGCCTCCGGAACCCGACGATCCTAGATAATTAATTAACTAAATTAAGTCACTACTTAAGAAACTTACGATACGACTTAATTAGTCAAATTAATGTGTTAAAATTATATTCGATCTCTCGTGGAACCATTTAGATCCATACAATCACACACAGGTTCCACGAGACATCGAAACACAGTTTTAGGGTTTCTAACTTTTAATTAGTCGGTTATGCCCCTACTTCAATAACATACTTAAAAATACTATAAAAATTATAAAAATAATATTTAAACTAATTTTCTACAGATTTATCTCTGAAATTCTAGAATTAATATTTTTAAAGATATTTATGACTGGTTGATTAATAAGTCAACTAGTCTACCCGAAACACACCCGGAACTAGTTAATGACTCAAAATTGCTAAAATAACCAAAAATATATTTTAAACAGCAATAAAATAAGTTATTTCATAGAATAATATCATAGGTACAAGGGTTGAGTTATACTACAAGTTTGGGACATTCTAGGTCAGCCGGTTACTCGAAATTAGCTAGTTTTGACCTATAATTGTTTCGACCAGATTTGAGTTGCTAAAATCATGGAAAAATACTTAAAAATTCTAATTTATGTATATGAACACACATAAAATTCAGTTTCGAAAATAGGCACCAATAACTCATAGTTCATTTACAATGGGGTTAATTTTGATCCTACCGACACATGAATATTACGCATATATTTTATGAAAAATTTATGGATGATTATACCTAGCAAAAGCCATCAAAATATGATTTCTACAGAATTAATAATATATTTTCTATAGAATTTTAGTAAAGATTTTTAGAAGAAAAGATTTGGGTTCTTACCAAAGATCCTTGCTAGAAAGGGTGATGATGACTTCTCTTCACCAAAGCTCCAATATTTTCCGCTATCCTCACTTGATAATCCTCTCCACTAAAACGTGTCACGACCCGCACCCGCTAAAAGGGCACGTGACGCGACAACGCCCAGCCCTCACCGAAAAATCGGCGTGGAACGCTGTGGATTTCTCTACTTCTAAACAGTTTATATATATAACAAAAACCTGTCGAGAATATGGTCAACTCCGAACGGAGGACAAGCAATGAATATATATACGAGTACTCAATCACGACTCTAAGATAACAAAGTAAAGACTGAAATGAAAAGACAACAAGACGATAAAATAATATATAACCTGTCAAGTCCAACACAAAGAATATATACAGTCCAAGTCTCTAATACAGTCCATAGTAATAACAGACTCAAAAGTAGCTGGAGACAAAGTCCAGTATAAAAGACCTACTCTAACTAAGTAATAGGTAGGGTCTCGTCAGGTGGAGCTAAGCCCTGCTGGACCAAGGTCTCTAGGTCTAGGCCCACTACGTCATCCGGACCGTAGTAGGTAGAATAGTCTCCCTCGTCTGCATCTGTAATATTTTCAACATATCCTGTCAGGATGGAACGAGTACAATCTACTAACAACAGTTCACAAGATATGACAAAAGCTATAAGACAGTAAATAGAGAGTATATACAAGAAAATCATGGAATGTACATGCGAGTATCATGGCAAGGTAAGCTGTAAAACTAGAGCTAGAACAAGGCAAGTAAACTGATCATGGCATGTACAAGAATCAAGAATCATATATCTAGGTGTGTGAATACTAGCTACAACATGTGGCCGGATTGGGTCTGCACAAGGTTATGATCAGCCAATCCCACGTGGAGTGTAGGATTGGTAGCATTCAAGGTCTACAAGAATAAACAAGGTGGATAATGACCACACATTTACACTAGTACTCCCCGTCCCCGACTGGTAGAGTGGATCCAAGCAAGACACGTTACGACACGGGATTCTACGAGAAGGAAGCAAGTCTTCTCGAGAATCGGTGTCCATATACTGCACAAGAACTACAAGGGGGCTTGCACAAGATATACCAAGATAACGAGGAATAACATCTCATGTCGGGATCCATGAATACCAATCCGTGTGACCAATGTGTCGAGAACAAGCATATCCACACTAATTACGTGAATCATAACGATCATTATAAATTGGAAAAGTGTCAGAGAATGTACTCGCCTGAAATATGATATGGTACGTCAACCGGAGCAAATGCACCGTCTCGAGGACCTATAGAGAACAAGACGTATCAATACTCAATCTAGGAAATAAAGTCAAATCAATTTAAATCCTATTAGGTTATTCTAGGTCAAGTCACGTCAAACTAGACTATACGAGGTCAACCTAAGTCATTTTAGGTCTATCTGGGTCATACTGGGTCAATGCAAGTCAAACGGAATCAATCTAGGTCAATTTGAGTCAACGGTTGACTTTTTGGACAAGCCAACTTTGGCGTCGAATTCGACCGACCTAACAAGCTCAAACTGAAATGAAATCTAAAGGGGGCAGGAAGAGGGTTATACCAGCTGTGCACCGGAACTGGTGGCACGCAAAACGGAGCTGCGATGACGAAGATACGAACCCGCGAAGTTGGCGTCGCGAAACTGTCCAAAAACAGTACAAATTAAAACGTCAACTTGGTGGCCGGTTTTGATGTATCAAACGACAGAATTAACGGTTCAAATTTGAGAGGGATGAAGGGGTATATACCGAGATTGAGACGGAGCGAAGAAATCGCCGATCCAACGATCGGATTATCCGAAAAATTGGCGCGAAGTTGCTGCTCCGAAGCGAACTTTCTGAATTTCGAAATCGCGCGTCACGGCGGGATCCCGTGCAAAACGCACGAATCGTCCGTTTCCCGCATCGGGGACGACGGAGGCGGCAAGGGGGCCTCGCCCGAGGTCGCCCGGCCATGGGGGGCTTGTCACGACCCGCACCCAATATTTGGGCATGAGTCGTGGGTACGTCCAGCCTACGCCGCAGTGTCAGCGGTAGAACGCTGTCTAGTCATCTCCACAATTATCAAATACAACCACGCAGTTTATGGATTTACACAAGGATCAAAATTGTAATTAAATCTCAACAGAAGGTTGTAAAACCAATATTTATGGTGAAAGGAACAAATTGATATTGAATAAGATCACCAAGTATAGAGACCAAGATGATAGAATAAATGATCTCAATAAAATGTGTAAAAGAATCCACTACACAACTCTCATAATCCAATAATAAAATACAATCAAAAGTCTAAGTGAGCAACATAAGCTCTAAAAATGCTGCCGAGCTAATAATCTCCTGCGGAGGGTAGCCCCGCATCCAAGTCCTCCTGTATGATCAAGTCGGGGTCTTCTGTCTGCTCATAAAAGGTGGTACAAAACTCCTCTAACTCATCACCTAAAATGTTGGTTATCCCGTCAGGATTGGAACAAGCACACAAGCTGAAAAACTATCCTCAACATAACAGAATTTACAGTACATGAATATGACATATGTAAAGAAAACTGAGCAGTAATATGATAACATGGTATATCTAGAATGACGTATGAATCGTAGAGTAATATGTCAACTGGAATGAATAAGAAAGCATAGTGACATGTCAATTGGTGAACCTACTACAAGAGTTTGCTATAGTGCATTGAAATATCCTTTTCGACATGTGAACGGCTAAGGGGTAAAATACGGCTCACTGCACGTGTCGTACGCAGCTGCTATCGTTCAAGATTAGACATATTGGGATAGAAAGGGATGTTCACATGTCTAATAAGGTATTTCCCCTCCCGAACAGTACTCATGAACCCAATAAGTCATAAAAGAGCTAAACAAGGTACAGAAAATAGGGGTTCATGTTTCTCACTCGTGTGTCCATCGTGTCATCAAACAAAGAACATATGAATGTATACTGCACAAACCATCAGAATCGGAGGTAAAACAGAAAGTGTACTTGCCTGTCGTCCTGAGCTGTGTGGGCGAGTCAAAAGTCAGTTCAGAGCCCAAGTGACCTATTGATAGATAAATATAATCAACATACAGTTTAAGAGTATAAACAATTCTATCTTATTGATTTGTTAGGCTACTAGGCATCACTTCTACATTGGGTTTCCAAGGTTAGATGGGTTTGCAACTTCTTTTTGTCACTAAGGACTTGCTAGGTCTTGACTTGGTTTCTTCTCCTGCTACTTAAGTTCCTTAAGGGTGTTTCACCTAGGTACTAGGGTGTGAGTAGCCTTGTGTACTATCTAACTCCCTGGACTCCTCTAATATGCTACCTACTAGTCAGTCTTGACTATAGTTCCTCAGTTGACCTTAAGACACCACTCACATACCTCCTTACTTCAATACTTGGATACTAATTAGTACACAACCCTATATGTCATATCTAGAAGGTACTCTAAATTCCCTCTACTTCTCCTGCATGGTTATATATTCTTCCATTGCAGTTGCAGTAAATCCATGCATACTAGTGTCATTACCACACCTCTAAGGCATAGAGAGATGGAGAACAATGAATCTTTGTCCTGTCAACCCTGTCTACTGTTGTGTGGTGTTCTAGTGCCAGGTCCTTTGTTTTGATATGGAAGAGTTCATATCTCCTGGGTTTGAGACTGGTGAAGGGTGCAGCTCTCCAAATTGAATGTACAGGACATTAGGAACCTTTGATACCAAGGCAAAAGTGAATTAAAAGTTACTAACTCGGTTCACTAGTGTATTTCAATATGGCTGTTATCTGCAGGTGATACAACCTCTCAGGGAAAAGCTAAGTGTAAGCACACCAAGCTGAATAGCTATGTGGTTTACTTGTGTCAATGTGTCAGATTTGTGGTAACATTCTCCTCCACATTGATGGTTCTAGTTTAAACAGGGTGAGTAGACACAGTCAATGGACCAGAATCTAGTGGCTGCTCGTGGGTAAGGCCTAGGTCTGCACAAATGGACTGGCCTAGAGGAGCATTTCTCCTTCTCTACATCTACTACTCTGATTTAGTTATCTTTGTGTTATAGGCAAATAGTAGGCTCTACTGTTCTGTCCTAATTCTTAACTGATTATCATAACCATATTCTCCTAATCAATGATACTCCAGTTTCAGTTTTGGTTGCACTGGAATGCCCACAGCCTTTCCTATTAAACCAACATATTTCTAAGCATGTCTCTGCTTGGACTAGTACATTCCAGACACTCCAGGCATTTGTGTCCCAGGATTAAAATAACTTGAGTATACTGGGATTATGTACAAGCTGGCATATGATATCTCCCTTTTCATGACAAGTAGAGTTCAAACCATGCCCCATATATGTTTAACCCAGATAACTGATGGTTGGGATAGTGTACACGTAAACCTGGCCAGATGATAGCCTGTTAGACCAGCTGTATGTACCAAATTTCACCTATAGCATGAGTAACCAAACCAGGAAGCCGTTCTATAGCAAGATTGACCCCTGGGTCTCAATGGTGTGTCCAAACTTTCACTTTAAGTAATTGGAGACTGAGGGTTCAATGTATAATGTCAAATAAGGAGACTGGACATCTGCAATGTATAATGTCAAATATTCCTCACAAGATTTTTCTGCATATGCTCATAGGGAGGAGTTTCTTGTCCTCTGTAAGCCCACAAGGTTTTGTATGACTTCCTCCCTGGTAATCTGACCCGCTGGTCTTACACCAAGGCTGATACCTCCTATTCAAGACTTATACACCCATATTTCAACCAAGGGACTGATCAATGGTGTTCAGTGCAATGTATCCAGGAAGTTCGAGTCTGAACTCACATGTGTAGACTAAACCCTCTGCTATAGTTATGGGTTCAAGAAAGGGAATAGATTAATACTGACATGGACTCAGCTGCAGTGCTCTTGACACACAGGCCTCTAGGGATGATACATTCGAGGTTCAGATGTAATGAGTGAATTTCCTATAAGTATACTAAACCCTGTATGACATACTCCAATATCTGAGCTGAGAAAATGTACAGGACATCAAAATGGCAACTGAACAATGGAAAGAAATCAGCTACATTCATTCCTACTTATACCTACGGCTTGTTCAGTTGTGAATTTGGCTTGAATCCCTAGTCTAAATTGGTGGAACAGAGTTCTAAGTATTCAATAAGGATATATACCAAGCAATCATTGGTACAACATAACATGGTAAGTGAAATAATATGCACTGCAACCTGGAGAACATATTATCATAGTGTAACTTTAGGTACATCATATGAACAATATAACTCAATACATCCTAATCAATCCTGAGTTTGTAATACCTACGTAATTTGGTTAAAACTTCAGTTTCTAATGCTATAAGTGATGGTTTGGCACATCCTAAGCCCCAAGGTGTCGACCTTGATGTGGAATAGCTACCTGGCTTGGCCACCCATGCTGTGATACCCTGGTTCTGGCATGGCAAACAGTCGAACACCTATCCTTCCAACTTTGTTATTGATCTAAGCATCCTTAAACAGTCTACGGGTTGATTGCTACAATAAATCAATCTATGGTGAAGAGATGGTACCTGTCAATGCTCTGGTTTGCCTCGACTCCTTGGTGGTTCCTCGAGTTGTAGAGCAGAGGGATCTCGTCGGCAAGGGGCTAGGGTTTTAGAAAGGCCGAGCATAGTGCTCTTTCCTATTTATACTAGGGTTGTGAAGATTAAGGCGATGGAGTTACAGGATTTTGTTCTTATTTAACCATGATTCGAATTCTATCTCTCCCTCTTCCCTTTCAATTTGAATTCAGCCGTTTGAAATTTAAACAGTGAAGTTTTGTAAGGAGCCCCCCCTAATTTCAGAAATTCGGGAAAGGCCCCTCCTGGACTGTTTTTATTTGAAGAAAGGTCCTAATATACATATACATATATATTCAAAGCTTTACTTATTTAGTAACTCATGTGATTTAATTCATGATTTAATAAAATCACTAATTAGGTCTGAAACCTAGGTTAGGGGCTCACAAATCTACCCTCCTTAAAACAATTTCGTCCTCGAAATTAGAGATTATGAGTAAGGATAAACTTTGTACCTCAAGTCTCAAAAAGGTGAGAATAGCGCTCCCGCATCTCGTCCTCTCTCTCCCATGTGGACTCGCCTGGCGAATGGTGCCTCCATGCGACACGCACCAATGGAATGGTTTGGTTGCGTAGCACCTTCTCCCTGCGGTCCAAAATCTCAACGGGCTGCTCCTCGTAGCTAAGGCTCGGCCCCACCTCAAGCTCCGAGTGGTCCAACACGTGACTGGGGTCCGCCACGTACCGTCTCAGCTGGAACACGTGGAATACGTTGTGCACTCCATCCAATGCGGGTGGTAGTGCCAAACGGTATGCCACTTCCCCGACCTTCGCGAGGATATGAAACGGACCGATATATCTCGGGCTGAGCTTCCCGCCTCCTCCGAAACGTATAGTGCCACGCGTCGGGGATATCTTCAAGAACACCATGTCGTTCACCTAAATTCAAGCAAGGTTACGACCTATTCTTATCACGATCAACAACTATTATTAACAAAACTATACCTCAAACTCTAACGGTCGGCGATGGCTATCTGCCCAGTGCTTCTGTCTGTCCTGTGCCACACGAAGGCGCTCTCTAATCAATTTCACCTTCTCCGCTGCATCCACGACCATCTCGGGCCCCAACAATGCTCTCTCACCCACATCGTCCCACGATAGTGGGGTGCGACATCTCCGTCCATACAAGGCCTCGAAAGGAGACATCCCAATACTAGCTTGGTGACTGTTGTTGTAGGAGAACTCCACAAGGTGAAGGTGGTCCTCCCACGAGCCGCCAAAATCTAGTACACACGTCCGCAACATGTCCTCGAGCGTCTGAATGGTCCGCTCTGACTGCCCATCAGTCTGTGGATGATAGGCCGTGCTGAACTTGAGCGATGTGCCCAAACTCGCCTGCAGACTCCTCCAAAAGTGGGATGTGAACCTGCTGTCGCGATCGAAGACGATGCTCACTGGGACGCCGTGCAATCTGACTATCTGCCTCACGTACAAATCTGCTAATCTCTCCGTGGACAGCCCCACTTTAAATGGTATGAAGTGGGCTGATTTGGTCAACCTATCAACAATGACCCAAATCGCGTCTTTCCCGCCAGGCGAGCGCGGAAGACCGGAAACAAAGTCCATGGTGATGTTTTCCCACTTCCACTCGGGAATCGGTAACGGCTGAAGTAATCCCCCTGGTCTCTGCCTCACGGCTTTGACCTGCTGACACACGAGGCATCTAGAAACAAAGCGTGCCACCTCACGCTTCATGCCATACCACCAAACGTGGGCTCTCATATCCTTGTACATCTTGTTGGCTCCAGGATGCAAAGAATACTGGGAGCGGTGTGCCTCCTGCATGATCGCCTCTCGTAGCTCTCCTTTGGGTACACACAGTCTCGTCCCATGCCTCAACGAGCCATCCTCTGCAATGGTGAACTCCTCCAATGAGCCAGCTCGGACCTGTGCAATAATACCCTGCAGTTGCTCATCCTGCTGCTGAGCCTCTCTAATCCTGTCCATCAGACCAGACTGGATCTGCATACTCATCATCTGCGTCTCGACTCCCGTTATGACTACCTCAATACCCAAGCTCTCCAAATCTGCTAATAAATGTCGGTCCCTCGTCAAGAACATCGCTACTGGATACCGACTCAACGCATCCGCGACTACATTCGCCTTCCCCGGATGGTACTGCAACGCGATGTCGAAATCCTTCATCAATTCCAACCATCTGCGTTGCCGCATATTCAGCTCCTTCTGTGTGAAAACATACTTCAAGCTCTTGTGGTCAGTAAAGATTTCCACACGCTCTCCGTATAAATAATGTTTCCACAATTTCAGGGCGAATATGACCGCTGCCAGCTCTAAGTCGTGAGTGGGATAATTCTTCTCATGCGGCCGCAGCTGTCTGGACGCATAAGCAATCACCTTCTTATTCTGCTCTAGGACACATCCCAACCTCTTTCCGGAAGCATCGCTATAGATAGAGAAACCGCCGGAACCAGATGGCAATGTCAATATAGGAGCTGTCGTCAGTCTCTTCTTCAGCTCGTCGAACGCCGCCTGGCAGTCCTCTGTCCATACATACTCCACATCCTTCCGTGTGAGCCTAGTCATCGGCTCCGCAATCCGAGCAAAGTCTTGGACGAACTTCCGGTAATACCCAGCCAGTCCCAAGAAACTCCGAATCTCCGCTACGGAAGTCAGAGTAGTCCAAGATTCAACGGCAGCGATCTTCTTCGAATCAACCGATATGCCATCCCCAGTCACCACATGCCCAAGAAATTCCACTTTGTCAAGGAAAAACTCGCACTTGGAAAGCTTTCCATAGAGTTTCTCCTTTCTAAGTGTCTCCAGTACAATCCTCAAATGCTCCTCGTGCTCTTCTGGCGACTTTGAATAGATGAGTATGTCGTCAATGAAGACTACGACGAACTGGTCAAGGTACGGGTGGAACACCTTGTTCATCAAATTCATGAAAACTGCCGGGGCGTTGGTCAACCCAAACGGCATCACCATGAACTCGTACTGGCCGTACTTGGTCTGGAAGGCAGTCTTCGGAATGTCCTCCTTCTTCACCTTCATCTGGTGGTACCCTGATCTCAAATCGATCTTTGAGAACACCCGCGCACCGCTCAACTGATCGAAGAGATCATCAATCCTGGGCAGCGGATATTTGTTCTTGATCGTCTTGCTGTTCAAGGTACGGTAGTCGATACACATTCGCACTGTCCCGTCCTTCTTGGGCACGAACAGCACCGGTGCACCCAACGGCGACGAACTTGATCTAATAAACCCCTTATCTAGAAGCTCGTCAATCTGCTTCTTCAGCTCCACAGCCTCCTTGTTATTGATCCTGTAAACCCGCTGCGACTCTGGCTGAGCACCTGGCACAAGATCGATGGAGAACTCAACGTCCCTGTCTGGCGGCAGTCCAGGAAGCTCCTCTGGAAATACGTCGAGAAACTTCGCGATGATGGGATGAGGTAGCTCTTCTTCTGCCACCATGGTCCCACAAATAGCGTCGCCTCGTGGTTCTACTCCTCCTCTAGCGAACTCGAACACCGCTTCCCCCGGCGGACTGAATACTACACAGCCGCGGTGACAATCTATGCTGGCAAAGTGTCTACTCAACCAGTCCATACCGAGCACTATGTCAAAGCTCGGAAGTGGCATGATGAGTAAGCTAGCACGTAGCTCTCGGCCTCCTATGGTGATGCGGTGACCAACACAAACATCTTTTACTAAGATGACGCCTCCGCCGGTAGAGACCTTATAGGTGTTATCTAAAGGCCTCAATACAATACTATGTCTAAAGATAAATGCTGCAGATACGAAGCTGTGACTGGCTCCAGAATCAAATAAGGCAATAGCTAAAAAAGATTCGAGGAGAACCGAACCTGCTATCACGTCAGGAGATACTAGTGTCTCCTCGACTGCCATGGTGTAAGCTCGGCCCTGCTGCTGGTGCTGGACAAAGCGCTGCTGCTGTGTAGGCAGAGGTCCCCTCTGCTGTTGGGGTATCGTGGGCTTCGTCGGTGCTCCCGTGGCAGGAGCCGTTCTCTGTGCTGCATGAACCTGTGCCGCGGGGCAATCCTTCATCTGGTGTGAACTCGAACCGCAGAATAGGCATACCCCAAGTCGTCTTCTGCATACCTCCCATGTATGGCCTGACTTCCGGCAGTAGCTGCAGGTGGGCGTCGTCTGTCTAGGCTGGCTCTGCTGGTTCTGCTGGGTGGCTGCGACTCTCACTGGAGGCTGGTTCTGCTGCTGATAACGGGGTGGTGGTAGTGGCTGCTGAGCTACCGTCTTTCCCGGAGCATTGGACCGTTTTGCCGACCCAGACTGGCTGTTGCCTCCTCCATAGACGTCTCGGTCCCGCTTCTGTTTGCGCTTCAGCTCCTTCTCTACGTCTTGCGCAACTTTTAAGATCTTTTCATATGTGGTGGCTTGGCTGGTGGCCACGGCTATGCGGATCTCATGCGACAGTCCCTTCCTGAACTTCTTAGCCTTGGCTGCAGGAGTCAAGGCATCTGCAAACCGGCTAAGACGAGAGAACTCAGCAGAATACTCATCGATAGAGAGGTTGCCTTGTTCGAGACTCTCGAACTCATTCTCCAATTCTTCGCGAGCTGCTTCAGGGTAAAACTTTTCCTTGAAGAGCTCCTTGAACTCCTCCCAGGCCACGCCTGGCGCACTGAATCGGGGCTCGTCCCTGTACCATGTAAAGGCAATGTCATACAGCTGCATGCTCGCATTATCCACCTTCTGGTCTTCGGGGATTCTGGCCCTGCGGAGATTGCGTTCCATGTTCACCAGCCAGTCATCGGCATAGAGGATTCCCTCCGTACCCTTGAATTCCCAGGGCCTGAGGTCTGTAAAGTGTTTGGAAGTGCCGGGACGCTGCGAGGGAGCCTCTCTAGCCTGAAGAGCCTCGCGAAAGACGTCAGCCTGTCGGTTTTGGGAGTTCATGATCTGCTGGACAATCCCGAGGAGGGCAACATTGTCCAGCGCAGGTGGAGGGGGCAGAGCTGGTGCCGGATACGGAAGGGATGCTGGCTGCTGGAAAGGCACTGGCTGGTGGAAAGGTGCTGGAGGTGGGATCGGCGAAGTGAACTGCGGTGGTGGTGGAATGTCGTCACGGCGAAATCTCGTAGCCTGCGGTCGAGGAGTCTCACCTAGATAGGTGAAACGGCTCCCATGAGTCGGTGGGGTCCCATTCATGGAGGATCCACCAATGTTGGCTGGGGTGTTCGGGTTAGCGGGGTTCCTGCTGTGATCCATCTAACTGCCACAAAAGGTAAATTGTTAGTCGGTATAAAAATTCAAACAGGATGCAAATCAAAGGAATAATCGAGATCAAATGTAGAATTCAATGACGGTATTAAACATATGGAGATGTTCCTTAAAGTCTACTTTCTACTCGCAGGCCTGCAGTAGTACATCTAAGTTGAGTACTACCACAAGTTTCGCCGTGTTTTGCGAAATCTGACCTGCATGGGCCACCATGAAAACGTGTCACGACCTGCACCCAATATTTGGGCATGAGTCGTGGGTACGTCCAGCCTACGCCGCAGTGTCAGCGGTAGAACGCTGTCTAGTCATCTCCACAATTATCAAATACAACCATGCAGTTTATGGATTTACACAAGGATCAAAATTGCAATTAAATCTCAACAGAAGGTTGTAAAACCAATATTTATGGTGAAAGGAACAAATTGATATTGAATAAGATCACCAAATATAGAGACCAAGATGATAGAATAAATGATCTCAATAAAATGTGTAAAAGAATCCACTACACAACTCTCATAATCCAATAATAAAATACAATCAAAAGTCTAAGTGAGCAACATAAGCTCTAAAAATGCTGCCGAGCTAATAATCTCCTGCGGAGGGTAGCCCCGCATCCAAGTCCTCCTGTATGATCAAGTCGGGGTCTTCTGTCTGCTCATAAAAGGTGGTACAAAACTCCTCTAACTCATCACCTAAAATGTTGGTTATCCCGTCAGGATTGGAACAAGCACACAAGCTGAAAAACTATCCTCAACATAACAGAATTTACAGTACATGAATATGACATATGTAAAGAAAACTAAGCAGTAATATGATAACATGGTATATCTAGAATGACGTATGAATCGTAGAGTAATATGTCAACTGGAATGAATAAGAAAGCATAGTGACATGTCAATTGGTGAACCTACTACAAGAGTTTGCTATAGTGCATTGAAATATCCTTTTCGACATGTGAACGGCTAAGGGGTAAAATACGGCTCACTGCACGTGTCGTGCGCAGCTGCTATCGTTCAAGATTAGACATATTGGGATAGAAAGGGATGTTCACATGTCTAATAAGGTATTTCCCCTCCCGAACAGTACTCATGAACCCAATAAGTCATAAAAGAGCTAAACAAGGTACAGAAAATAGGGGTTCATGTTTCTCACTCGTGTGTCCATCGTGTCATCAAACAAAGAACATATGAATGTATACTGCACAAACCATCAGAATCGGAGGTAAAACAGAAAGTGTACTTGCCTGTCGTCCTGAGCTGTGTGGGCGAGTCAAAAGTCAGTTCAAAGCCCAAGTGACCTATTGATAGATAAATATAATCAACATACAGTTTAAGAGTATAAACAATTCTATCTTATTGATTTGTTAGGCTACTAGGCATCACTTCTACATTGGGTTTCCAAGGTTAGATGGGTTTGCAACTTCTTTTTGTCACTAAGGACTTGCTAGGTCTTGACTTGGTTTCTTCTCCTGCTACTTAAGCTCCTTAAGGGTGTTTCACCTAGGTACTAGGGTGTGATTAGCCTTGTGTACTATCTAACTCCCTGGACTCCTCTAATATGCTACCTACTAGTCAGTCTTGACTATAGTTCCTCAGTTGACCTTAAGACACCACTCACATACCTCCTTACTTCAATACTTGGATACTAATTAGTACACAACCCTATATGTCATATCTAGAAGGTACTCTAAATTCCCTCTACTTCTCCTGCATGGTTATATATTCTTCCATTGCAGTTGCAGTAAATCCATGCATACTAGTGTCATTACCACACCTCTAAGGCATAGAGAGATGGAGAACAATGAATCTTTGTCCTGTCAACCATGTCTACTGTTGTGTGGTGTTCTAGTGCCAGGTCCTTTGTTTTGATATGGAAGAGTTCATATCTCCTGGGTTTGAGACTGGTGAAGGGTGCAGCTCTCCAAATTGAATGTACAGGACATTAGGAACCTTTGATACCAAGGCAAAAGTGAATTAAAAGTTACTAACTCGGTTCACTAGTGTATTTCAATATGGCTGTTATCTGCAGGTGATACAACCTCTCAGGGAAAAGCTAAGTGTAAGCACACCAAGCTGAATAGCTATGTGGTTTACTTGTGTCAATGTGTCAGATTTGTGGTAACATTCTCCTCCACATTGATGGTTCTAGTTTAAACAGGGTGAGTAGACACAGTCAATGGACCAGAATCTAGTGGCTGCTCGTGGGTAAGGCCTAGGTCTGCACAAATGGACTGGCCTAGAGGAGCATTTCTCCTTCTCTACATCTACTACTCTGATTTAGTTATCTTTGTGTTATAGGCAAATAGTAGGCTCTACTGTTCTGTCCTAATTCTTAACTGATTATCATAACCATATTCTCCTAATCAATGATACTCCAGTTTCAGTTTTGGTTGCACTGGAATGCCCACAGCCTTTCCTATTAAACCAACATATTTCCAAGCATGTCTCTGCTTGGACTAGTACATTCCAGACACTCCAGGCATTTGTGTCCCAGGATTAAAATAACTTGAGTATACTGGGATTGTGTACAAGCTGGCATATGATATCTCCCTACATAAGTCATTAGTAAAACTGCAAATATCAACATCAAGAGTGTAACCTGGGAAAATATGACCAGTAATACTCTGCAAGGAATCTGCTAGGCAATTAAACTTCTAGAGTGTGGTCATGTCCCTCCCTACTCTACACTCAGGTCCTAACAAATCTGGACTTGAAGTATACATGCAATTTATGACTGAACCCTCAGTCTCCAATTACTTAAAGTGAAAGTTTGGACACACCATTGAGACCCAGGGGTCAATCTTGCTATAGAACGGCTTCCTGGTTTGGTTACTCATGCTATAGGTGAAATTTGGTACATACAGCTGGTCTAACAGGCTATCATCTGGCCAGGTTTACGTGTACACTATCCCAACCATCAGTTATCTGGGTTAAACATGTATGGGGCATGGTTTGAACTCTACTTGTCATGAAAAGGGAGGGTGCTCTGGATTGTGCTACTGGTATAGGGACTGAACAGAGGAAAGTAGACATATGTAAAGAGGAAGGCTGACCCATAACGTCATCTCAATTCATATGATGTGTACCTGTGTAACTGACTTACCTCTCATCTGAAAATAAGGAGACTGGACATCTGCAATGTATAATGTCAAATATTCCTCACAAGATTTTTTTGCATATGCTCATAGGGAGGAGTTTCCTGTCCTCTGTAAGCCCACAAGGTTTTGTATGACTTCCTCCCTGGTAATCTGACCCGCTGGTCTTACACCAAGGCTGATACCTCCTATTCAAGACTGATACACCCATATTTCAACCAAGGGGCTGATCAATGGTGTTCAGTGCAATGTATCCAGGAAGTTCGAGTCTGAACTCACAGGTGTAGACTAAACCCTCTGCTATAGTTATGGGTTCAAGAAAGGGAATAGATTAATACTGACATGGACTCAGCTGCAGTGCTCTTGACACACAGCCCTCTAGGGATGATACATTCGAGGTTCAGATGTAATGAGTGAATTTCCTATAAGTATACTAAACCCTGTATGATATACTCCAATATCTGAGCTGAGAAAATGTACAGGACATCAAAATGGCAACTGAACAATGGAAAGAAATCAGCTACATTCATTCCTACTTATACCTACGGCTTGTTCAGTTGTGAATTTGACTTGAATCCCTAGTCTAAATTGGTGGAACAGAGTTCTAAGTATTCAATAAGGATATATACCAAGCAATCATTGGTACAACATAACATGGTAAGTGAAATAATATGCACTGCAACCTGGAGAACATATTATCATAGTGTAACTTTAGGTACATCATATGAACAATATAACTCAATACATCCTAATCAATCCTGAGTTTGTAATACCTACGTAATTTGGTTAAAACTTCAGTTTCTAATGCTATAAGTGATGGTTTGGCACATCCTAAGCCCCAAGGTGTCGACCTTGATGTGGAATAGCTACCTGGCTTGGCCACCCATGCTGTGATACCCTGGTTCTGGCATGGCAAACAGTCGAACACCTATCCTTCCAACTTTGTTATTGATCTAAGCATCCTTAAACAGTCTACGGGTTGATTGCTACAATAAATCAATCTATGGTGAAGAGATGGTACCTGTCAATGCTCTGGTTTGCCTCGACTCCTTGGTGGTTCCTCGAGTTGTAGAGCAGAGGGATCTCGTCGGCAAGGGGCTAGGGTTTTAGAAAGGCCGAGCATAGTGCTATTTCCTATTTATACTAGGGTTGTGAAGATTAAGGCGATGGAGTTTCAGGATTTTGTTCTTATTTAACCATGATTCGAATTCTATCTCTCCCCCTTCCCTTTCAATTTGAATTCAGCCGTTTGAAATTTAAACAGTGAAGTTTTGTAAGGAGCCCCCCCTAATTTCAGAAATTCGGGAAAGGCCCCTCCTGGACAGTTTTTATTTGAAGAAAGGTCCTAATATACATATACATATATATTCAAAGCTTTACTTATTTAGTAACTCATGTGATTTAATTCATGATTTAATAAAATCACTAATTAGGTCTGAAACCTAGGTTAGGGGCTCACAGGGCTCACGGGGGCGGCGGGCCGGCCACGTGGT
This sequence comes from Iris pallida, assembly GCA_029216955.1. Taxonomy (NCBI): domain Eukaryota; kingdom Viridiplantae; phylum Streptophyta; class Magnoliopsida; order Asparagales; family Iridaceae; genus Iris; species Iris pallida. The sequence continues at coordinate 390,076 of JANAVB010021101.1, forward strand.
GGCGCGCGGTCGCGCCCATGCGCGCGCGCTCGCGCGGGGTGGCGCGACAGCCACTGCTGCGCGCTGCCGCTGCTGCTGTTTGCAGCGTGGTGCGGCGGCGGCGCTCCGCCGGGCACGGCGGAGGGCTGTGCGGGCGGCGTGGCGGCTGGTGATGGTGGTGGGTGTGGTTATGGTGGTGGAGGTTGATGATGAAGATGATGATGAAGAAGATGGTGATGATGAAGATGATGGTGAAGGAGGAGGAGAAGGGTGAGCTCGGCCTAGGGTGGTGGGGCTGGCCGTCGGCCATGGGGGTTGTGGAGCTGTCGGCCGAGAGGGAGGGAAGTGGTGAGTGTGTTATGTTTTGTTGAGGGAAAGAGGGGATGATATGTGTGTATATATTTAATGTAAAGAGAGAGAGAGAGTGTGAGATATTTAAAAAGAGAGAGAGAGAGATGTATGAGATTGAGAGAGAGGGAGTCGGCCATAAAAAAAGGGGGGGTGTGCTGTGAGCTGTAAAGGAAGGGATGGTGTGTGTGTGAGTTAGAGAAGAGAGAGATGTATAGTATATATGTGTGTGTGAGTTATTTAAAAGGGAGAGAGAGATGAAGTGATATTTAGAGAGAGACAGCTCCTGTATTATTTTATCTTTAGGTCTGTGGCTTTACTCTGAACCATGATTCATATTGACAGCAGGACCCCAGGCGAGTACATTCTCTGATAACTTATTCCCAATTTATGATAACTGTTATGATTCATGTAATTAGTGTTGATATGCTTATCCCTGAAACATGGTTCTCACGGATTGGTATTCTTGGATCTCGACGAGAGATGTCTCTCCTTCTTAGGTTGGGATGTATTGTGCAAGCACCCTTGTAGCTCTTGCTCGATATATGGTCACTGATTCTAGAGCAGGTTCGCGACCTTCTCATTAGAATCCCGTGCAGTGACGTGTCCTGTTTGGATCCATTCTACCAGTTAGGGTAGGGGGAGTAGTAGCGTATGCCTGTGATCAGATCCATCCCGATTCCCGAACAGTGTGAGTCATATACCGCACTTATGACTTGCCAGGCCGATTCTTGACAGGTACCCAAGCCGATCACAAGCTGAAACTACTACTCACACACATTGGATATATAGCTTACCTTGATTCGTGTACATGCCATGATCCCGTTCTATTTTCTTGTTCTAGCTCTAGCTTTACAGCTTACCATGCCATGATACATACATGTACACTCCATGATTTTATTGTATATGCTCTATTTACAGTCTTATAGCTTTTATTCTATCTTGAGATCTGTTATGAGATATATGTACTTGTTCCGCTCCTGACTGGATACGTTATGAAATATTACAGATGTTGATGCTAACTGAGGTGGTTCCCATTATTCTTCTCTATGAGTTGCCTGGTAGTTATCCTTAGTTAGTCCTGTTGTTCCTTCTTTATTTTTCTGTCTTATGATCATAGTAGATTCTAGTTGTTCTAGTGATATTGTTATTATTTCTTGTCTTATCTTCCTTAGTTTTCGTGATGTGACATGAGTACATTTCTAGTTATGGATTCTTAGATGTTGTAGTTAGTATAGTATACTTGACAGCGTTCTACGGGAGAGTTGATAATGGCTATAGAGGATTGGATGGGGGAAATAGAGTTTTTAGGGTTTATTGTGAGGGGTTTCGGGGATGTATGGTTGAGGAGATGAGTTTTTGTGAATGATGGAGAGATGTGTAATGGAGAAGATGATGTATAGATGCTATGGGGAGTTTGTTGCTGCCGAAATTATGGAAAGGGAGAGGGTTTTGGTCGGCCAAAGGTGAGGGAGAGAAAGATTAGGATTTGGTTCAGGTTTGGGATACATTGGTATATTTAAACATATCCTTAAATGAATTTTAAGCAATCTTGGATTTAAATCCTATTTCATTTGATGCATTCGGCCATGGAGCAAGTTGATTGGATTGAGGATTTAAAATGGGGTTTCCTAATATGGAACTATTTAATTCTATCTACGTAATTATACTACAAAATTTGCATTAAATACAAATAAATATAATTATTAATATTTATTAATGCCCACCATGCCTACATAGGGTTGGGTTTGGCATAGAAGAGGTTTGGGAAGGTTTGGTGCAACCGGGTCTCCTAAAAAGTCATAAAGGCTTTCCTAACTAATTAATTAAATAAAAATATAACTTATGCCATAATTTGAATGGTTAACATGCAAGAGATTACAATATGTCACGACCCGGTCCCCAAATACTTGGGTCGAATCAGATCATGCCCAGCCTGCACCGTTGATGAGACGGCGGCAGTAAGCTGTAATCCCATTTGCAGGTAAATCAACAACAAGATTGAAACTGATAATTGCCACAACTTTTATTTAGCGATAATTAAAAAAAAACTTGTTCTGAATACAAGGCTCATAAACTGGAATTAAAAGAGCAACTAAAAATTCTTAATTTCTAAGTAGCATCTAAGTTGACGCCACATCATCCTCATCAGCTGGAAGTACCGCCGGGTACAAGTCAGGATCGTAGTAGCTATTGATTAGCATCTCCAGGTCATCAGAAATACCTAAAATGTTGTCTCCAGTCAGGAGGGAGCAAAGTACAATTCATGCAAACTTTAACAATTAAAATAACAATTTATGACATGCACTTTTAAACAATTTTAAGATGAACAGTTTTGAAATAATACAATATAGTGATGTGAATAGGTAATGAATATGACCGGTTTGGGTTACAATAGTATCCTAGCGATACGGTATGGCTTGTCCCCGTGTGAAGAGGGAAAAGCTAATACATTCATTATCCTAAGTTTGGATTTGGTCATATCCACTACTCTACTCCCCCAGTCCCCAACAGTATAATCAGTACTCCCGAAGGAGTTTCGTGTTTGAACAGTGGTTAAAACATGCAATGAAAAGATTGCTAAGAAAATTGTAAATCTACACAAATTGTACTTGCCTTAATTTCCGGGTTTGAAGAGTTGGTACTTCGGTATTTGGTAAGTCACGCTCTTCCTTGAAATCCTACATTTCCGGGAACTTGTTTCAGAAACATTTACAAGTTGTCTAGTTGCAATCTCTATTTGTCTTTCCTAGTCAGTTTTAATTGTTAACTAACTAACACAACATTTACTAATGAGTTGTACTTTAGAAACTTAATTTTATTTTGCTTTTCAGGAAAACTTGTAATTACCATTTAAGTTGTTAAAACTTGTAGTTTATACATAAAATTAATATTTATTTAATAAGTGAGAAAATCACTAATTAATCAACTAATATATATATATTATCTATAGTTATTCTAACATTTGCATTATACTAATACATCCAGAAAATAATAAAATCTAATTATTACATTCTTCCAGCACGAATAAGTGATTGGGCTTATGCCTTTACAACCCGATTTACATGAATTTAAATAAGACGAACAATGGTTAGCCTCAAAATTAAATAACTATAAAACTACAATTATAATTTTTTAAATTATAACATTGTGAGTCTCAGACTCTGGTCCAGTCTTCACATTTAGCTACTCTGCCTCAACGTCCGGTCGAACCGGTGCGTTTGCATTTCGCTGGGGCCCAGTGACCGTTAGGTCGTCGCCCAAAAATATTATAAAATAATATTTTTATATCAAAAAATCATTTTTAAATCATTTTATTAAATTTTCCCGAAAATTTCGGCAGCATTCCCTCTGTTTTCGGTCCACCCAAAAACTGGGAAATGCTCCGGTTTTTCCTGCAAAACAATCCCAACTCAGGGAAAACTCATGAATTCACTTCCACCCCTATATAATAATTCCATTCACAAAACTGTTTACGATGGATATTCGAAAAACCCGAATTTGAAATCGGAAAACCGAAATGAATCTTCGGAAAACAGAAACTTCCTCGACAATTCCAAAAACCAATCAGTAACATAATCCTTCCATCCCACATAAGAAAATCACACTAATACATATAAGTAAACCCACAGAACTAAGAAAAATCCACAAAGCCTGTTTCAAGAAGAAAGGTTCCGAAATACGAATACAATATAATCTGAACATCCAAAATTATGCTCTTAAACCCCAACCAGAAAAACACAGTACCTTTCCGGAGTTGACTCGAAAATTCCGAGAACCACAGAATAGTATTTTTCCAAAACCCAAATTCCAGCATACTAAACATCAACAGAACCCAAAAACTAATCGGAACTTATCAGAAACAAAAATCCAACATCCACCGTTTCCGAAGAAACTTCGGAAAAAAATAGTAACGTAACTGTTACGTTGACGGAATCCCGAATTCCCGAGGAACTCGGTTGGACCAGTATCATCATAGACAGTAAAGAAAATATATTGGGTCAGAGTGTACCGAAACCGAAACGGAACGGAACCGTCACAGTGCGAAAACAGAGACACCGTCTGCACGTACCGAACCACGCGGTCAGCGCCGGGGAGTGGATCGGGACAGCAGAGGGGCACGCGGGGTTGAACGCCGGCGGTCGGACGGCCGGGGCGGCAGCAGGGCGCCGGGGGTCGGGTTCGCCGTCGGAGCCTGAGCCGATGGCGAGGGGTCGCCGCTTGGGTTGTCGAGGGCCGGAGAAGAGTCGAGTTCCGAGTGGTCGGAAATCGGAACTCCGGCTAGGGCTAGGGCACAATTTTGGGAAAAAGGGTTTGGGAGTTTGGAAAGGAAATGGTGGTGGGGAAGATGGAGAAGGTAAAAGGGTTTATATAGGAAGTGGTGAACGGGGGTTACCGGAAGGGGTGCAGTCGCCGGTTGCTGGAAGTCGAAGAGATCGCCACCTCCGGATGGTCGAGCGTTCGGGAAGGGGAAGAGTTGTGTACGTTTAGAAGAAAAAGAAAGGAAAGGTTCTGGTAAGAAAACACTTGAGCCAAAGGGCTTGGGTCCAATAATTTGAGTTTGGAAATAAAAACTTGGTCTTAATGGGCTTAGAAAATAAACCTTAAAAAAATTTGGGCTGATTAAAAAATTGTAACTAAAGATTTTGTACTTCTAAATTATATTCGGGCTTAGATTTAAGTTCAGGATTTGGGCCAGGCAAAAACTAAAATCCAGTAATTTATTAATAATACCATTTTACCTAAAATAATTTATATTAATAATTTTGCTAATTAATAATTTATTTTAACTAAAATAATTAAGGAATCTAGATAAGTTCGGGAAAAGTCTAAGTCTGGGTCAAAACCAAAAATCCTTGATTATTTATTTATTTTAAAATTAATAATTTTTTTTATACTAATTAGGCAAAATATTAACTTTAACAAATACTAAATTTTAACAAATAAAAAAAAAGAACAAAAAATCAAATTTCTAGAATTTCAAATAATTAACTAAAATTACAGGTTTCACAACCTTCCCTCCTTAAGAAATTTCGTCCTCGAAATTTAAAGAGTTAAGGTTAGGAAATACCTCAGGTCTCAAACAAATACGGGTACTTCTCCCGCATCTCATCCTCTCGCTCCCAAGTAGATTCGCCCGGAGAATCATGCCTCCACATCACCCGAACTATAGGAGTCACTGTGGTTCTGGTCTTCTTCTCGCCTCGGTCCAAGATTGCTACAGGCTTCTCTGGTATAGTGAGGCTCGGTCCGATCTCCAACTCTGAATGGTCCAAGACGTGGTTCTCATCAGGTACATATTCTCTGAGCTGTGAGACGTGGAAGACGTTGTGCACGCCCTCTAGATTAGCTGGTAGAGCTAACCTATATGCCACTTCTCCAATCCGGCTCAGAACTTCGAACGGACCAATGTATCTGGGACTCAGCTTTCCAGCTCTGCCAAATCTGATTGTCCCTCTGGTAGGAGAAATCTTCACGAAGACCTTATCTCCTTCTTCAAATGCCAGTGGTCGACGACTGCTGTCTGCCAGTGCTTCTGTCTATCTTGTGCAATCCTGAGCTTGTCTCTGATAAACTTCACCTTCTCTGCTGCGTTAGTCACCATTTCTGGACCCAGCAGTACTCTTTCACCAACGTCGTCCCATGCCAATGGTGTACGGCAACGACGTCCATAAAGAGCTTCAAATGGAGTCATACCAATACTGGCTTGGTAGCTATTATTGTAAGAAAACTCTACCAAGTGCAGATGGTCTTCCCACGATCCTCCAAACTCCAAAACACAAGCTCGCAACATATCTTCAAGTGTCTGAATAGTCCTCTCAGATTGCCCATCAGTCTGAGGATGATAAGCCGTGCTGAACTTCAACTGAGTCCCCAAGCTGTCATGCAAGCTCTTCCAAAAATGTGAGGTAAAACGAGTGTCTCGGTCAGAAACGATGCTTACCGGTACGCCATGAATCCGGTAGATGTGCCGCATGTACAATGCTGCCAACTTCTCAGTGGATAAACCAACTTTGAAGGGAATAAAGTGAGCTGACTTGGTTAGTCGGTCCACTATTACCCAGATGGCATCCTTCCCTCCTTGGGAACGAGGCAGTCCTGACACGAAATCCATCGTGATGTGCTCCCACTTCCATTCTGGAATGTCCAGCGGTTGTAGAAGTCCTGCAGGTCTCTGTCTACTAGCCTTCACTTGTTGACAAATCAAGCATCTAGCAACATACCTGGTGACATCTTTCTTCATTCCACTCCACCAGACAATAGTGCGCATATCCCGATACATCTTATTGGCTCCAGGATGTATGGAATATTGAGACTGATGTGCTTCCTTCATCAACTCGTTCCTCAGTTCGCCAGACGGTACGCAAAGCCTCGTACCATTCTTCAGGACTCCATTGCTGGCGATTGAGAAACCCTCCAGTGTTCCTGCTAACACTTGATCTCTCAGCTTGCAAAGTGCCTTGTCTTGAAACTGCGTCTCCTTGACCTTGTCCATCAGGTACGAGCTCACTTGCAACTTCATCAACACAGAATCAGCATCTAATTCCTTCCTTCCAGGCAGTACAATCTCCAATTCAAGTTTCTCGATGTCCTCCAGCAGGTGCCTCTCCTTGGTTAAGAACATCGCCACTGGATATCGACTAAGTGCATCAGCGACCACATTAGCCTTACCCGGGTGGTATTGTAAGTCGATGTCAAAGTCCTTCATTAACTCCAGCCATCTCCTTTGCCTCATGTTTAACTCTTTCTGAGTGAAAACATACTTCAGACTTTTATGATCTGTGTATATTTCCACCCTCTCTCCATATAGATAGTGCTTCCAAAGCTTCAACGCAAAGATGACTGCAGCAAGCTCCAGATCATGAGTGGGATAGTTCTTCTCATGAGTCCGTAATTGCCTAGATGCATAAGCAATCACTTTCCCATGTTGTTGAAGAACGCAACTCAGTCCTTTGCCTGAGGCGTCACTGTAGATTGTGAAACCACCGGATCCTGCGGGTAGCGCAAGGATTGGTGCAGTAGTGAGCCTCTTCTTCAACTCCTCAAACGCTGCTTGGCAGTCCTCCGTCCAGATGAATTCCTCATTCTTCCGAGTCAGCTTCGTCATTGGTTCAGCAATTTTAGCAAAATCCTTCACAAACTTCCGGTAGTAGCCCGCCAAGCCCAAGAAACTTCTGATGTCAGCAACTGAGCTTGGGGTAGGCCACTTCTCCACAGCAGCTATCTTCTTAGGATCCACAGAAATTCCTTCTCCTGTGACAACATGGCCAAGAAAATCCACTTTGTCTAGAAAGAATTCACACTTGGATAGCTTACCGTACAGCTTCTCCTTCCTCAAAGTTTTCAGAACTTTCCTAAGGTGCTCTTCGTGCTCCTCCTTCGTCTTTGAATAGATCAGTATGTCATCAATGAAGACGACGACAAACTGGTCTAAGTATTCATGGAAAACCTTATTCATAAGGTTCATGAACACAGCAGGAGCATTCGTCAGACCAAACGGCATGACCAAGAATTCAAACTGCCCATACTTGGTGTTGAATGCCGTTTTGGGAATGTCTTCCTTCCTGACTTTGATCTGATGATAGCCAGACCTGAGATCAATCTTGGAAAACACCTTGGCTCCACTCAACTGGTCAAATAAGTCATCAATCCGGGGTAGAGGATACTTGTTCTTGATTGTGACATTGTTCAGCGCCCGGTAGTCGATGCACATCCTCACCGTTCCATCCTTCTTGGGCACAAACAAAACAGGTGCTCCCCAGGGTGAAGCCCCGTCTCGAATGAATCCAAGAGCCTTCAGTTCATTGATCTGCTCCTTCATTTCTTTGGCCTCCTTCGGGTTGACTCTATAACATCCCTTAGAAATCGGGGAAGAGCCAGGGACTAGATCAATAGTGAATTCTATGTCCCGATCTGGGGGTAGCCCAGGAAGACTATCAGGGAAAACATCCATGAATTCCGCTATGATGGGATGGAGAGGTTCAGGTTCTTCAGAAATAGAGTAGACAATACTCTCCATAACCTCCGGAGCTCTAGAGACTTCAAACTCTGGCCCTCCAGGTGGGCTGAAGATTACACATCCTCTGTGACAATCTATCAGCGCATGCTGCTTGCTCAACCAGTCCATTCCAAGGACTATGTCATAGTTGGGCAAGGGCATCACCAACAAAGGTGCTACAAACTTATGTTCAGAAATTATAATAGGGCAATTACAGGTCTCTGTTATGGGTAGGGGTCCTCCTCCAGTCATAACTCTACATATTCTCTTGCTAAAGCCCGTAACTATGTGGTGTGCAGAGATAAACTTTGTTGCTATGAAACTGTGTGTTGCACCAGAGTCGAATAAAACTAATGCAGGATAAGAATGTACATAGATGTAACCTGATATGACATCTGCATTAGGTTCCTACTCCTGCTCTGGTTCCTCTGCAGTTAGGGCAAAAGCTCGCCCAGTCCTCTGTTGATGCTGCCCAAATTGTTGCTGCTGAGTGGGCAGAGGTCCTTTCTGTTGATTTGCTCCAGTCTTGTTATTTGACAAAGGGCAGTCCCTCACTTGATGGGTGGAAGACCCACAGATCAGGCATTGTCCTAGCCTCTTCCTGCAAATGTTTGCCAGATGTCCCGGCCTCTTGCAAAAGTCGCAGATAGGAATCTGCCTCTGGGGTGCTCTATCATTGTTCCTTGCCTGCTGGTGCTGAGGACGGTTGTTGTTGTTGTTGTTGTTGTTGTTGTGCTTCTTCTGATTACCCTGGAAGTTGCCAGTTCCAGGATAATCTCTCTTCGAGCGAGCAGGTTGGCTCTTCTCTATGTCTTGGGCTCTCTCCAGAATCTTCTCATAAGTTTTAGCTCCACCAGAGATCACATGGGTGCGAATCTCCTCTCGAAGTCCATACTTGAATCGTTCTGCACGATCAGCAGGATCAGCTACCATGTTCTTGGCAAATCGGCTGAGCTGGCCGAATTCTGCCGCATACTCTCCCACAGTCATATTGCCCTGCTTCAAGTTCTGGAATTGTCGCTCCATCTCCCGCATCTCAGAAGTTGGGAAGAACTTCCTCTGGAACAACTTCTTGAAGGTGTCCCAGTCAACCTGTCTATCCTGGAGTCGGGGTTCATTCCGATACCAGGTGCTTGCTACATTCTGCCGTTGAAGTCCCACTGCTTCGGCCTTGAGGTCTTCTGGAAGTCGAACGACGCTCAGAAGATGCTCCATATTGTCAAGCCATTCATCAGCATAGACAATTCCCTCGGTACCCTTGAAGGGTCGAGGGTTCTGCTTCTTAAAGCTCTCAATATCGCCCACCTTGGCAATATGATTTCCATAAATTAAATGGCCCTATTATTTCATAAATTAATTCTTAAATTTATGTTTACCTTGGCAGGCCTTGGTTCCTGTTGAGCTGCTTCTCCTCTTTCCAGTGCAGCCATTGCCACGCTATGGGCGTTTTCCATGCCTTCTCTCATAATGGCCGTCTGCTCACGATGAGCTTCAGCTTGAGTTCTCTGGGCTTCAAGTACTCCTCTTAGCAGACCTATGAGGTCAGTGGGGTCCACAGGCACCGGTGGGGCAGCTGGAGTAGGCGTAACCACAGGGGGTTGCATCTCCGTCCGAGAAGATGATGGATCCATTGTTGTATTATGGGGACGGTCAGCCAGCTGTCGAGGTGTAGGATCCGGACTTGATTGGGGAGGTGGGGTGTGGTCAGGTGTTGACATCCTATCGCCAGCAGGGTTGGTATTGTCAGTGGTCATTCTATGGAAGTTTTAGGATAAAAACATAAGCAAGGTAGCCTATCTATAGTCAAACAAAATATTTAATAATAATATGTATGTATATATCGGTCCTATGTTGTGGCAATTTGATGTTCTAGTGTTCTAACTGTTTTCTAGGTTTTCCTAAGTTGTTGATATTAGAGACCTGCATGGGCCACCACTAAAAACATGTCACGACCCGGTCCCCAAATACTTGGGTCGAATCAGATCATGCCCAGCCTGCACCGTTGATGAGACGGCGGCAGTAAGCTGTAATCCCATTTGCAGGTAAATCAACAACAAGATTGAAACTGATAATTGCCACAACTTTTATTTAGCGATAATTAAAAAAAAACTTGTTCTGAATACAAGGCTCATAAACTGGAATTAAAAGAGCAACTAAAAATTCTTAATTTCTAAGTAGCATCTAAGTTGACGCCACATCATCCTCATCAGCTGGAAGTACCGTCGGGTACAAGTCAGGATCGTAGTAGCTATTGATTAGCATCTCCAGGTCATCAGAAATACCTAAAATGTTGTCTCCAGTCAGGAGGGAGCAAAGTACAATTCATGCAAACTTTAACAATTAAAATAACAATTTATGACATGCACTTTTAAACAATTTTAAGATGAACAGTTTTGAAATAATACAATATAGTGATGTGAATAGGTAATGAATATGACCGGTTTGGGTTACAATAGTATCCTAGCGATACGGTATGGCTTGTCCCCGTGTGAAGAGGGGAAAGCTAATACATTCATTATCCTAAGTTTGGATTTGGTCATATCCACTACTCTACTCCCCCAGTCCCCAACAGTATAATCAGTACTCCCGAAGGAGTTTCGTGTTTGAACAGTGGTTAAAACATGCAATGAAAAGATTGCTAAGAAAATTGTAAATCTACACAAATTGTACTTGCCTTAATTTCCGGGTTTGAAGAGTTGGTACTTTGGTATTTGGTAAGTCACGCTCTTCCTTAAAATCCTACATTTCCGGGAACTTGTTTCAGAAACATTTACAAGTTGTCTAGTTGCAATCTCTATTTGCCTTTCCTAGTCAGTTTTAATTGTTAACTAACTAACACAACATTTACTAATGAGTTGTACTTTAGAAACTTAATTTTATTTTGCTTTTCAGGAAAACTTGTAATTACCATTTAAGTTGTTAAAACTTGTAGTTTATACATAAAATTAATATTTATTTAATAAGTGAGAAAATCACTAATTAATCAACTAATATATATATATTATCTATAGTTATTCTAACATTTGCATTATACTAATACATCCAGAAAATAATAAAATCTAATTATTACATTCTTCCAGCACGAATAAGTGATTGGGCTTATGCCTTTACAACCCGATTTACATGAATTTAAATAAGACGAACAATGGTTAGCCTCAAAATTAAATAACTATAAAACTACAATTATAATTTTTTAAATTATAACATTGTGAGTCTCAGACTCTGGTCCAGTCTTCACATTTAGCTACTCTGCCTCAACGTCCGGTCGAACCGGTGCGTTTGCATTTCGCTGGGGCCCAGTGACCGTTAGGTCGTCGCCCAAAAATATTATAAAATAATATTTTTATATCAAAAAATCATTTTTAAATCATTTTATTAAATTTTCCCGAAAATTTCGGCAGCATTCCCTCTGTTTTCGGTCCACCCAAAAACTGGGAAATGCTCCGGTTTTTCCTGCAAAACAATCCCAACTCAGGGAAAACTCATGAATTCACTTCCACCCCTATATAATAATTCCATTCACAAAACTGTTTACGATGGATATTCGAAAAACCCGAATTTGAAATCGGAAAACCGAAATGAATCTTCGGAAAACAGAAACTTCCTCGACAATTCCAAAAACCAATCAGTAACATAATCCTTCCATCCCACATAAGAAAATCACACTAATACATATAAGTAAACCCACAGAACTAAGAAAAATCCACAAAGCCTGTTTCAAGAAGAAAGGTTCCGAAATACGAATACAATATAATCTGAACATCCAAAATTATGCTCTTAAACCCCAACCAGAAAAACACAGTACCTTTCCGGAGTTGACTCGAAAATTCCGAGAACCACAGAATAGTATTTTTCCAAAACCCAAATTCCAGCATACTAAACATCAACAGAACCCAAAAACTAATCGGAACTTATCAGAAACGAAAATCCAACATCCACCGTTTCCGAAGAAACTTCGGAAAAAAATAGTAACGTAACTGTTACGTTGACGGAATCCCGAATTCCCGAGGAACTCGGTTGGACCAGTATCATCATAGACAGTAAAGAAAATATATTGGGTCAGAGTGTACCGAAACCGAAACGGAACGGAACCATCACAGTGCGAAAACAGAGACACCGTCTGCACGTACCGAACCACGCGGTCAGCGCCGGGGAGTGGATCGGGACAGCAGAGGGGCACGCGGGGTTGAACGCCGGCGGTCGGACGGCCGGGGCGGCAGCAGGGCGCCGGGGGTCGGGTTCGCCGCCGGAGCCTGAGCCGATGGCGAGGGGTCGCCGCTTGGGTTGTCGAGGGCCGGAGAAGAGTCGAGTTCCGAGTGGTCGGAAATCGGAACTCCGGCTAGGGCTAGGGCACAATTTTGGGAAAAAGGGTTTGGGAGTTTGGAAATGAAATGGTGGTGGGGAAGATGGAGAAGGAAAAAGGGTTTATATAGGAAGTGGTGAACGGGGGTTACCGGAAGGGGTGCAGTCGCCGGTTGCTGGAAGTCGAAGAGATCGCCACCTCCGGATGGTCGAGCGTTCGGGAAGGGGAAGAGTTGTGTACGTTTAGAAGAAAAAGAAAGGAAAGGTTCTGGTAAGAAAACACTTGAGCCAAAGGGCTTGGGTCCAATAATTTGAGTTTGGAAATAAAAACTTGGTCTTAATGGGCTTAGAAAATAAACCTTAAAAAAATTTGGGCTGATTAAAAAATTGTAACTAAAGATTTTGTACTTCTAAATTATATTCGGGCTTAGATTTAAGTTCAGGATTTGGGCCAGGCAAAAACTAAAATCCAGTAATTTATTAATAATACCATTTCACCTAAAATAATTTATATTAATAATTTTGCTAATTAATAATTTATTTTAACTAAAATAATTAAGGAATCTAGATAAGTTCGGGAAAAGTCTAAGTCTGGGTCAAAACCAAAAATCCTTGATTATTTATTTATTTTAAAATTAATAATTTTTTTTTTATACTAATTAGGCAAAATATTAACTTTAACAAATACTAAATTTTAACAAATAAAAAAAAAGAACAAAAAATCAAATTTCTAGAATTTCAAATAATTAACTAAAATTACAGGTTTCATACAATATGACCATGGCATTCCTAACATGGCTAGCATACTAGTTAAAGCACCCGACTACGCTAGGCATGCCATACTTTCTAGTCGTCTTGTATATTCAAACTCAACCATGGCTATAGTCCTTTTATATAATATAAATAAGATAAAAATAAATTAGAATTAAATAAAATCCAAAAATAATTTAAAAATTCCTTTAAATTATAAGGAGTTTTACACTTAGTGTTTACTTTCCTTGTTCTAACTGTCATTCTACTTTATTACCTATTACAAGCTTGCCATGTTCATCAATATAACTGTCTATACCTGCTTTATAGTCTTTGTCATTTATTTGGTATTTCTAGATGAGTTGTGTTCATTCCAATCCTGACTGGATACGTTGAAAATATTACAGATGTTTATCCAGCGCACACTTGCCCTACTTGCTTGGGATCTGGAGACAGTATAGCTACCTTTGGCCTCGACTCTCCGGAGTGATCAAGAGACTAGCTAGTAGACTTGGTTTAGATTTCATGTTTAGAACTTGAATTGTAATAAGTTGAGATTTGACTTTGTTTTGAGATTGTTTGAGATATTATTATTTAGTAATTTTATTTGTTGTTGTTGTTGGTCGTAGTTATAAACTTCTGTGTTATCTTATCGTACTTTAGACTGTGATTGAGTATTATCATATCTTATACTTGTCCTCCGTTCGGAGTTGAGATCTTGACAAGTACATTATATACCTCCGTGCGGAGATAACATGTACTTTTATACTGTGTCTAGATGTTGTATGTTATAGATGACCTATACAGCGTTCTACTACCGACACTGCAGCGTAGGCTGGACGTACCCACTTTCCGTGTCCCTACTCTGGGTGTGGGTCGTGAAACGTACTCTGTGTCAAAAGGTTGCAGTAAATTAACTTCACGTTCAATCGCTGTACCTTGAGCTTGGACGAATTCATCTCTTGCCTCCTCTTATCATCCAGTCGACTTGCAGCAACTTAAGATAGCTCAAGCACTTTTTTTCACGCTTCTTGGCTGTTGTGATCGCCTCATGAAGTTTGGCCATCTCAGTTTGTAGCTCTTGAAGACGTGTTTGGTATTCAACTGCCTCTTTCTCTTTCTCTGCGGTTCAGTCATATAAAGCTCAATGGAAGTAGTAGCTTCAATAATATTAGCCTCAAGCTCTTCAGATCGTGTTGAGAAAGCGACTACCAAATCTTCCAGGGCTACTTGTCGTGCTTCAGACATGAGCCATTGTTTCACATTTTGCATCTACAAGTCTATAGATGTTGCCTCTTGTCAGATCTTGGTAGGAATTGATAGGCTCCTCGAGCGCATCCAAGATGTGTTCCAATAAGTTGATTCTTTCAAGATTGTCAATATTGCGAAAGGCTTCAATAACAAAAGAGCTAGTTTTCCTTACTGACTCGTAAGGGTGGCCTTCCCCCAAGACCATCTGAACAAGAGTTCTCAACGAAGTGAAGAAAGCACTGGATAAGTCTCGACGATGCTATTTGTCATCAACGATACGCCAGGATTTGCCACTTCAACCCGAATCCCTCCTTCTGCGGAAGTCGAATGAATCACGGATTGTGCACCCAGAGATTTTGGTGCAAGCATCCTCGAAGAGCTCCCCTCTACAATCTGAGTTCCCATGTACAGAGGGGCCATGGTGGAGCTGAAGCTGAAAGTCATAGTCACCAACGAGGCTGCAGCAATAGTCCCTATGAGACCCTCTGTAATAAAAAAAGTGCAATCATTATATACCATGTCAAACAATATTAAAGGAGCAATGGTGAATAAAGTCAAAAGTTCACCTGAGTTTGGCAACACATATGGAGTCTCATGAGGCATAGTGTCTCGCTCTGTAAGGAGCCTCGTCATGGTGTTCTCAGATACGGTCGTGTGGCTACTCCCAGCCTCCAAGCCCCCTGACAAGAAGCGGCCGCAGCCAGCCCCTGATTCAGCCTGGTCAACTAGGGCTGTTACCTATACCCCCTCTGTTTTAAAGATACGTTCAGCTGGGATCTGGATTTTCTCAGCATCAATTTTAGCGTTTTCCTCACCCTCAGCACTTTCCAGACCTATAGCCCGGTCTTCATCACTTTCTTCTTCATCGGGTCCTTCATCGCCCTCGATATCAACATAAGAATTCGCACCACCTCCTGGTTCATCAAGATTCTGATTATCTTCTTTTGGGCTTTGATGGCCCTCCTCTTCAATAGGGTATTCTTTACCCTCAATAGCAGTTTGGCTATCTTTGGCCGTCAGATTTTCATCCTCTTGGATTACTGTTTGATCCTCAGACAAAGCATCTCCAAGATCTTCTTCAATCAGTTCATCGCCGAAGTCACAGTTGTCTAGTGACTCTATCATCTCCTAATCTTCTTGAGAAGGCACAGGTATTTGTGTCATAGAGGAGGCTGGGACATTTATGGATAATATCTCTTTGGGAGGTGCAATCTCTGGAGCATCCTTGGTAGGTGACGGTAACATTATTCCTGCCGCGGTAAGTGCAGTCACTGGAATATTGATCATTACGAACACTGATTCTGAAGTAGGGCCAAAGAATTATCCACTACAACAGTCGGAGCCGGAATACTCGTTGTTGGAACCCCTACAAAAAGAAAACTCACATATCAACACAAATGCCTGATGAATTAATATCTGGAAAGGCAAGAGCATTACCTATCGGGGACAGTGGGTCTTGTAACGATAATAACGATTCTGGCACTAAAGGAGTAAGCCAAGCTGCAGTTTCTTGCTACGCAACTTTGGTTACTAGCAGTTTTCTTCCCGTTATGCACAGGATTGGTATTGAAGTAGATTCTTCGAATCCAGAAGGCTCATCCCGCACATCTGGTCTCATAATAGTCTTTTCAGTAGGAATTCTACTTTCTTTTGGGATTGGAGAAGGGGTTGTCCCCGTTCCCCAGAAGAAATCCCTGCTTCAGCTTGTCTCGTCTGGGATATGGTTCTCGCTGCAGGCTGTTCAATAATAACACTTGATCCTTTTGTTGTCTTCCCCCGAGCCTTAGTAAGATAAGAAGGTTCGGCTGGGACAGATGGGGTATATGACTCCTGACCTTTCATCTTTTGCTAGTCCCTTTTAGAGGAGATTTTTCTCTCCGCTTCCTGAAGGGGATTTCTAACGGATCATTCACCTCGTTAGGGAGGCCGACAAGAGTAGCTTCAAGAGGCTCATCAGCAAGAGCATTCTTTTCAGCCTTCTTAAATTCTAGGGTAGTTCTGACTCCCAACCGCGATCGTTTGGCACTAACAAAACTATTAGACAAGGTAAATCCCTCGAAGAAGGTATTAGCTGAAGTATAAAAGTTTGTATATGTATATAACATACGCGGGCCCATTTTAAGAGTAGCAGAGGGCATTATAATAACTCCACCATCTAGCACCATCGATCAGATATCTGGGGGCTCTTAGGTAGGTGGTTGCATTGCCGACGTGCATTTCATCAAAGCCGAACTGGCGAGCAAATCGGCTAGGCAGATACAGCTCCAGACAACACTCACCCCCAAATCGATATATCAAGTGAGAGGGTCTGATCATCTTCAACCACATAAAAGCAGCTAGTGGTGGGAGAGCAGCCATAGGCTCTAAATCCATGAGCAGGGGTGGAAGATTCGAACATTGAAGAGGAGGAATGCAATGGAATCTCCATTCGGAATCCATATTCAATGCCTTCCTCCAGTCAGTAAGGGAGTTGACTTTCCACCGAGATATGGTGTAACGTCTGATAAAGTCTCCTCCTACAACACCTAGAGCAGGATCCATCAGAATGGGGTTGTGTAGTAATAACCATCCGAACAAATAAGTATACGACATCTCTGTACGAGAAAAATCATCTCGAGTACTAAGATTCGACATCATGGCATTTATAAAAGAAAGACCTGCATTCAATCGGCATGTCATTGCAGAAAGAATGTCCATCTTGTGGCCGAACACTAAATGCGCAGCGGCGAATAGTACACCACGGTGGATCCTATCAACAATACTGGCTCCGAGGACCACGAATCGTCACAGCCACAATAAAAGGAATCCTGCCAGAGTCGCTTCTCGAGACATTTGCCGACCACCTTGTCTTATATAGGTCTCGATAGGAGTATCAGCCTTAAATTCATGCCAATCCTCCTTCAGCTTATTGTCAACATCCCTTGACTTCTCTGTCAATTTTTGGATATTGGTGTAGTTAAGCGGTTTGAAAAAGCGAGGATCACAATCTATGTAGTCCAACACCTTGTCCTCCTAGATGTGGCCCAAAAATAGGTACGACAACCATTTGGACCAATAACACGTCCCCATCGCATGACTCTTATATAGAAGAGTGCAGACCATGAAGTGGCATAAAAGCTCGTCGAAGACTGCTACCATTTCTGGGTTTTTCTCAGCTAGACCGTCCAACTCTTCATTTGTTGGCACATACTCTTCATATGGGTTTTCACCCATTGGCAGATGAGAGATGTATTGCATCTCATGAAGGGCGAAACCTATCTCTCTATGAGGAGTTACAAAAGTAACTGTCTTATCGTTGTATCTTTCTACCAAAGCCAAAAATAGATTGGGATTGGTGTGAATATCGCATGAAGTTGTCCAAATAGATTCATAAAACTCTAAATCTATTAGCTCATCTCTAAAGTTGTTTAGAGCCCAGATTGAAAGATGGTTCCAGCGTTTGTTCTTAGGACTCATCAAACCAGTCAACCACATATTCTTGTCTGGATACTTTCCTTCAGCCTTAGAGAAAAGATTTGCGAAGAAAGGAATTCTAACTGGGATCATCAGGGATGAATCTTTAGATGGCATGCAGCTCGATTTTAGGCCCCTCAAGTGAGTATTACTCCTCTTTGATGAGATATAAAACATGTCCTTATTATGGAGACCTAATCTGTGACATATGCTCCCAACTCTGGCCAATTGGAAAGGAGTCAGATCATATACCATATTTTAAGGATAACTGGCATGAGCGTAACGAGATAGGGACAGATGTCTCGTCATATCAGTGAGATATATTAGTCTATTTCCACTCTGATAGACTCGCATTTTTTGCTTCGATTTAGGCTGGCTGTCTTTCTTGATAGCCTCACTAAATAAGAAGGTTGGCTTCTTATGGGGAACCTGATCCAAACTTACAAGGGGTTCACCATTCATCAGGCATAATAAAGTCTTGTCATCTTGATACTTTAGCACAGTTCTTCTAGTCGTAGGAAGATCATATTGTGAGAACTTGATATGAGAAAGGTCCTCCTGGTACTCAGACACCCGGAAAGTAGAAGCCAATTCCTCTGCAAAAGGGTCTTCCCTCAGATCAACTACAAAAGAAAATTCAAAGTTAAAATATTAAAAAAGATTGTTTCTTAAGAAATACGCTATGCTAATCATGGATGGCGCATGATGTGAAAAGTTGTCCACAGTTGGCACTTACAATCTGACAGTTCTCAAAACAGAAGGCATATCAGTCAGTTAGCGCATGACATCAGATGGCGTATCATATTCAAAATATGACAAATGCCGCAGGGTGTCATTATTTTGATTTTGAGCTAACACTATGAAAGAGGTGGCACATCTTGTAGATGATGCAAAGCATCGACCAACACTCTGAAAGAGGCAGTCGATGTTGGCCTCTGATCGTGCTACACGAGAATGGCACGAGCCTTCGGTTTCTTTTCCCTAATCGGTTCTCCTCACCTTCAAAAGCGGGGTTCGCCTCCTCAGTTCTCGTCGACGGCATGATGTGCTGTGGCACCATCAGTGGAGGTACACGCAAAGTGGCTCCAGCCACTTTTATACCTTTTTCGGCAGCATTTCTCTTCGGGACCATTGATCAAAAGCTTCGAGAACTTGAAGAAGGAGACGATGAAGAGCTCGAGAAGAAAAGAATTTTGAGTAAAAGTGTTTTTTCTCTCTTCTATCAACTATTTATAGCCTAAAAGCTATATATAATAGTCGTGCTAATCGTGCCTAAAACTAGGAGTCGGTTACAACTCTAGCATGCACCAATTACACTGAAAGGATTCTTATTCAAAGTATTCCAAATTTTAAAGTTTTTCAAATTTAGTCACGACCCACATCTACTATGAAGGTACGAGCGCGTAACAACGCCGAGCCTATGCTGCAGTGTCGACGGTAGAACGCTGTTCTAGTTCACTATTTAACAAACCAACCATGCAATTATATAATGTACTTGTCAAAATATCAACTCCGAACGGAGGACAAGTATAGATATAATGTAATCTCAATCACGGTCTAAGCACGATATGATAGCACAGAAGATCATAACTATGACTAAATAACAAAAATAAAACCAACAACTAAATAATATAATCTGACAATCTCAACTACAAAACTCAACTTATATACAACTCCAGTTCTAATACTTGAAAGCTAAACAAAACAACTAGCTAATCTTCCGATCACTCCTGAGTGTCGGGGCCATAGGTAGCTAAGCCATCTCCTAGTCCGTAATATATAGGGCATGTGTCCTCAGGGCAATCATCTGTAAAATTTACAACAGGTCCAGTCAGGATAGGAACGAGTATAACTCATCAAGAAAATCCAAGTAAATGACAGAGAACTATAAAGCAGTTATAGACAGTTGTATTGATGAATATGGCAGTTTATATTCAGGTGATGGTAAGAAAGACAGATAAGTGCAAGGAAAGTAAGTAACTAAACAAGAGGAGAATCATGGCAATAAAGACTGTAAAAATAGAACTAGCTGAACCAAGGTAATATGATATAAGTCCAGACAGTAAATGTATACGAGTGTAACTCCAATGTAAGTCTAGTACAAAACGAATCTAATACAAGATGAATCCAGTACTGGACGATTCCAGTCATAATGATCAATGATTCCAGGGTGAGTCCAGCCTATACTCTAGCAGTATGTTTTAAAATACCGAGATCGACATGTAAACGGCTATAGGTAATCCGGCACATCACACACCTGGCCGGGTGTGAGATGGCTATCATTCAAGTTTGATTCCAGCATAGGGGTGATTCCAGAATTGGGGTATGTCCACATGTCTTACTCTAGTATTTTCCCTCTCAGCAAGTGAATCCACAATTTTGACACAATGATTCAAGATGAGTCCAGCCAGAATATGATGATACTAGTAAATAATTCCAGAATAATTCCTGTAATAGAGGCCAGGCAATAAATGTGTGTCGTATACATGAATCCAGAAATATCCATACATGTTGAGACAGAGAATCACATACAACTAACTAGAACTGAAGTACAGTAATTGACAATTAAATGAGAGAACTACCAGAGAATGTACTCGCCTGATACTCTGAAAAGAGTAGTGTAATATCAGATGTCTGCAACAGAGTCACAATGTCCTAAACAGAGGAATACATGTTATAATATGTTCAAAATAAGATAAATAAAGTTTATGATGCAATATACATGATTTCTAGGTCAAATTAGGTCAAAGTCTACTCTAAGTCAAACATGGTCAACTATCTAGGTCAAACTAGGTCAATTGGTCACATTTAGGCTCAATGTTGACTTTTGGTCAACTCTAGTCAAACCTGAACTATTGGGTCAACCCTAGGTCAATTCTAGTCAATAAAGTAACTTGGGCCTAGTGGGTCAATTTCTAGGTCATTCTATAGGCTATCTACTAACTTTAGACTAGGATACCAATCTGTCACAAGATACTAGAGTAGACTATCTATCAATATCACTATCTAAGTCATGTGTATATACTTAGTAATGTACCTTCTAGGCTATTTCTAAGCTAAGGTCAACCAATGGTCAACCTATACCCTAACCACTTGATACAAGCCTAATGAAAGTCACACTAGGCTAATGCTATCAAAACCAAACTATAACACTATAGGTTAAACTACCACTCTACTTAACTACACTTAAGGATACCTACCAAGTCACACTATCTCAACCCTATCCTATCACAGCAACAAGTATATATCAATTATACATCATATGAATTCACTATAGAATAGGTGCCTAACACATGTGCAACAAATTCTAATGTGACCTATAGTAATGCAAGGGAAGAGAAGGGAAAAACAGTGTACAATGTGACAGATTTGAGTGTGTATGTGTGTGTGTGTAATCTGAAACTAACATGTGTGTGTTAGCTAACAGTAAATTAGCTCTCATGATACCACTGATATGTAAAGTCCTATGAGGACTAAATAAAATCAACAAAGGGCTGAACTAACATGCAGTAATGAGCTCTAGAAGGTGTGGACTGACAGAGCCAGTAATAGGATTGGTATCAAGTAAAACAAGGTATGGACAGTGGACTGAAACCAAGTTGTATATTAGGACTGAGCAAAAATAGGCAAATCAATGTTTTAAAAGCTTGCACAAATGGAGTGATCCTTAATGATGTAAATCTGGACAGTGGACTGAACAGTGGTTCAGTAGTGTGTGTGATGTTTATAGCAGCTAAAGGTTTAAGGGATTATGACCGTTTCATATGGGTTTGTAGGGACAGCAATATACTGCAGGGATGCAAGGCTATAGGTTTCAGTTTTGTGGGTGTGTGTGTACAATGATATCAATGCGTGCAAGTATATCTATAGTTCACAGTTTTCAAACAGTGAAGTGTGTGTCTAATAGGATAAACATCATGTTCTCATGTGTGTGTGAGTGAATAGTGATATTTGTGATTCCCAGGAAAACATGTAACAGTATAGCAATTACCAGATTTTCAGTTTAGAATACAATGCCAAAATCGAAGCCCATCATCTACACCACCATGAATCCAATGCAACTAAACTCAGATAATATAGGAATCAATATTAAATTGGCAAAACCAATTCAGGAAAAACAAAAAAAACAGTAAATTGAAACCTAATAACTTAACATGTAATCTCTCAACTGTAACATTTTGAAAGAACAACACATGTGTATGGGTAAATTGTTCAGGTTTTTGGTTAATCAGTGAATAAAAAGGCAATTCAAATCTCAAGTTGGTAATGTAAACCACAGGGTTGTGTGTGAATGACAGTTTTGTGGATTCAGTGATGTGTAAATAATCTTAGGAATCAGAAAATTATAGTTCAATTGACATTCAATAACAGTGAACGTATGTATCAGTCAACCCTTCAACCCATTCCCATATCGAATCCCATTCAAAGAGCAAAAACCCAAATCTAACATGTAAAACCCAACTAGCAGCATCTATTACATATGTAGGAATCAAATATGATGAATTAAAATACCATTTAAAATAGTTTTAAAATGAAATCAACCTCAGCATATCAAAATCAGAACTTGAGTATCAGTGATTAATGGGAATGCACATTTCGAAATCAATCATGTTAAAAACACCAATTAAATGGTTGGTAAGCAATCCCCTACACGTGCACGTGTCCCTAAGAATCCTTTTGTGTCACCTTAGAGCCGGATACGGCGTATCCACGTCTAGAATTACACACAGACACTGCACAGCACGCAGTGTCGTGCACGCGTGCGTGTCACTCCAGGATACGACCCATTGAACGACACAAGTCGTGGTCATGCCCACGTGTCCGCCTAGGGTAGGGCTAGGGGTCTAACACCCTGTATCGCGTCCCCCGTGTCCCCGTGTCCAAAATAAATGAGCGTGTCAGTGGCCGAAAAGCTCGTGTGAACAGCGCGCGCGCGCGGCCAGTGCGAGGAGGAGAACTTCTCGCACACTGCACCAATTGGCCCCAAATTTTGGAAGAATGATGTCAGTCAGTGCCTTGACATCCTCCTAAAATTTGGCGTGTCCACGTGTCCGACACAGTTAGATATCCTGCCCGTGATGCAGGACAGTGCACTCGTGTCGTGCACGCGTGTCCAACACTAAAAACGACACAAAACGACACCAAAATACCTAACATCCTTCACAAAAATTAATGTACATATATAGATCTACAAATTCATGCAATTAGATTTACAAAAGTCAAAAATAATTTCCTAAGCGATATTTCATCAAACACCTACACTAACACATTGACACGTGCCTGATACGGACACCAAACGGACACGAAATTGGCTCAAACTCCAGGGACAGCTAGGAGACTCCTAGATGTAGCCCTAAATGCTAAGAAAACAAAAATTTAAATCAATTTAAAGGGTTTTACCTATATGTGCAAAAAGATTGGAAAGCTTCAAATGGAGGATTCTTCCTTGCTAGCTAAATGCTCCCAAATTGTCCCAAAGCTGGGATTAAACCCCACAATAAGAAAATAGGAGAGTATTAGGTTCTAATGCAAGAAACTAGGATTAAAAAGGAATTAAAATGGATTTATGGGGATTTTTGGAAGGGGGACAATACCTCTCTTTTCTAATGTGTTGAAATAATAAAAAAGAGGCAAGCCCTAATGAATAAGTATTTATATAGGGTTGGGATCCCTATGTGGCTGGTCACTTAGGGTTTGGTTAGGGTTAGGGCTTCTAGTTATGGGCCATGGGCCAAGTCATGATCAATAAAATCATTAATCCATAAGTCATTTCATGAAACCACAAGCCATGACTTAAATTTACTAAACCAAATCCCCTCATTCTAAAACTATTCTCTAATGACTAAAATAGGTTAGCTCAAGTTAAACTAGGGTTACCATAGCTAGGGTTAGCTTCTAGCTTAGTCCACTAGGTCTCAACAAGTCAAAGTCAAACTAGAATTCACCAATTCAATAAATCATCAAATAATTCAAATAAGTCAAAATGACCAAATTACCCCTAGGCTAAAAATGATAATTAATCATCCTAATGACATGGCTAGGCTCTAGGTCATGCAGTCTCTAGGGTTACACCAGCAGCACATCAAAATCATAAGTCATGACTTAAAACAGTTTTTAAATAGTTTAAAAATGATTAAAAATTACCAAAAATCATAATATGAAATAAATATCAATAGATAATAATATAATTACAAAATTTCAAAATTACCCTCATTTGGAAAACTGGGTGTTACAATCCTACCCCCTTAGAAAAATTTCGTCCTCGAAATTAAGATGATCGTACCCCTACTAGGTCAACCCCCAATCAAAGTTGAAGCAACACAATCCTACTGGTCGTGATTCCACAGTCTCGAACAAGGTAGCTACACTATCTAGCAATCACAAGCAATATCCTGGCAGGTACTAAAGGAAATCATACATGAAAGTGGGGAGGAAGAACAAGAAGGTCAAACCTACTAATCCATCACCTGCAACGCCAGTCTCCTCGGCTGCCATCGCAAAAGCTCCATCCCTCTGGTGCTGAGCTACAGGTGGCCTAGCCCCCACAAAAGGAGGTGCAATGGTACAATCTATCTTCTGGTGGGCAGCTGACCCACAGAAATAGCAAACCTTCAACCTATTCCTGCACTGCTCCCAGACGTGTCCCGGCTTCTTACAGTAGGAACAATTGATCGCCTTCGGGTCCTGACCCCGATACTGATGCTGCACCTGCTGGACTCCCACTGGTGCCTGTGTCTGCTGAATCTGCACATGAGGCCTCTTGGCCTGGCCTCTGCTGCTGCTGATACCGTAAGCATCACGTCCCCTCTTGAGCTTCAGCTCAAGATCGTCCTCAGCCAATAAAGCTCCCGTCAAAATCTCTTCGAAAGTGGCATCCCTGTTGCCCTTGGTCAAGGACTTGACTTCCTTGACCAGACCCTTTCGGAACCTCTAGGCCTTCGCCGTCTCGCTCAAGCCCTCTACGAATCTGCCGAGGTGGCCGAACTCCCCAGCGTACTCCTCTACTGACAGGCTCCCCTGAACTAAGCTCTCAAACTGTGACTCCATGGCTCGGAGTGCTGCATCTGGAAAGAACTTCTTCTTGAAGAAGCCCTTAAACTCCTTCCAGGTCTGTCCAGCTACCCCCACCCTAGGGTCTGACTGATACCAGGTGCGAGCAAGATCTTGCATCCTGCTAGATGCTGCCCTTATCTGGAGATCTATCGGTATCCAGGCCAGGCAGAAGATCTCCTCTATATGCCCGATCCACTCATCAGCATATAGAATCCCTTCCGTACTCAGGAAGTCTCTAGGGCTCATCTTCTAGAACTGCTCTATCCCCGGTATCCTCGGCTGCTGAACCATTGGTCAAGCTGCGAATGTCGCAAGGGCCAACTCCATGCCCCTGTCCTGCCGGGCCTGCTGCCGGTCCATAAATAAGCGAACATCTGTGCCGCATCTACGTATCCTGTAGGCGGCGGCTGCTGGAAAGGTACCTCTGCGATGACTGGGTCCTGCCTCCGAACTGGTGGAGGCATACCCCCTGCTGCTGGTGGAGGGGCTCCTTCGAACGCAGCTGAAACGCCTACCCCAGCTGGCATGACTGGGGCTGCGGTACCAGAGGATGGATGCCAAGTATAAGAGGTGAAAGACCTCTCATCGGCGTCCTCTTGGCCCTGGCGATGTGATCTTGTCTCAACCATCCTGGAGATAGATCAAACAAGGAATCAATACTGAGATAGAAGCGATAAATCATGGGAGGACAGTAAATTTTAAAGGAAGATAAATCAGCAAGATATATAGATGGCATGAATTTGAAGTAGAATTTTTCCTAACTGTGATTGAGTGCCTCTCCGTTAAAGCCTATCTCTCAATCCTATCGCAGGCTCGCAGCAATACAACTAAGTCGCCGTACTACCACGATATCGTACTAATGCGACTCTCGACCTGCATGGGCTACCACTAAAAATGTGTCACGACCCGTACCCACTGTGAGGGTACGAGCGCGTAACAACGCCCAGCCTACGCCGCAGTGTCGGCGGTAGAACGCTGTTCTAGGTCACTATCTAACCAACCAACCACGCAATTATATAATGTACTTGTCAAAATATCAACTCCGAACGGAGGACAAATATAGATATAATGTAATCTCAATCACAGTCTAAGCACGATATGATAGCACAGAAGATCATAACTAAGACTAAATAACAGAAATAAAACCAACAGCTAAATAATATAATCTGACAATCTCAACTACAAAACTCAACTTATATACAATTCCAGTTCTAAAACATGAAAGCTAAACAAAACAACTAGCTAATCTTCCGATCACTCCTGAGTGTCGGGGCCATATGTAGCTAAGCCTTCTCCTGGTCCGTAATATATAGGGTATGTGTCCTCAGGGCAATCATCTGTAAAATTTACAACAGGTCCAGTCAGGACAGGAACGAGTACAACTCATCAAGAAAACCCAAGTAAATGACAGAGAACTATAAAGCAGTTATAGACAGTTGTATTGATGAATATGGCAGTTTATATTCAGGTGATGGTAAGAAAGACAGATAAGTGCTAGGAAAGTAAGTAACTAAACAAAAGGAGAATCACGGCAATAAAGACTATAAAAATAGAACTAGCTGAACTAGGGTAATATGATATAAGTCCAGACAGTAAATGTATACGAGTGTAACTCCAATGTAAGTCCAGTATAAAACGAATCTAATACAAGATGAATCCAATACGGGTCGATTCCAGTCATAATGATCAATGATTCCAGGGTGAGTCCAGCCTATACTCTAGCAGTGTATTTTAAAATACCGAGATCGACATATAAACGGCTATAGGTAATCTAGCACATCACACACCTGGCCGGGTCTGAGATGGCTATCATTCCAGTTTGATTTCAGCATAGGAGTGATTCCAGAATTGGGATATGTCTACATGTCTTACTCTAGTATTTCTCCTTCCAGCAAGTGAATCCAGAATTTCGACACAATGATTCAAGAGGAGTCCAGCCAGAATATGATGATACCAGTAAGTGATTCCAGAATAATTCAAGTAATAGAGGCCAGACAATAAATGTGTGTCTTATACATGAATCTAGAAATATCCATACGTGTTGAGAAAGAGAATCACATACAACTAACTAGAACTGAAGTACAGTAATTGACAATTAAATGAGAGAACTATCAGAGAATGTACTCGCCTGATACTCTGAAAAGAGTTGTAACAGAGTCACAATGTCCTAAACAGAGGAATACATGTTATAATATGTTTAAAATAAGATAAATAAAGTTTATGATACAATATACATGATTTCTAGGTCAAATTAGGTCAAAGTCAACTCTAAGTCAAACATGGTCAACTATCTAGGTCAAACTAGGTCAATTGGTCACATTTAGGCTCAATGTTGACTTTTGGTCAACTCTAGTCAAACCTGAACTATTGGGTCAACCATAGGTCAATTCTAGTCAACAAAGTCACTTGGGCCTAATGGGTCAATTTCTAGTTCATTCTATAGGCTATCTACTAACTTTAGACTAGGATACCAATCTATCACAAGATACTAGAGTATACTATCTATCAATATCACTATCTAAGTCATATGTATATACTTAGTAATGTACCTTCAAGGCTATTTCTAAGCTAAGGTCAACCAATGGTCAACCTATACCCTAACCACTTGATACAAGCCTAATGAAAGTCACACTAGGCTAATGCTATCAAAACAAAACTATAACACTATAGGTTAAACTACCACTCTACTTAACTACACTTAAGGATACCTACCAAGTCACACTATCTCAACCCTATCCTATCACAGGAACAAGTATATATCAATTATACATCATATGAATTCACTATAGAATAGGTGCCTAACACATGTGCAACAAATTCCAATATGAGCTATAGTAATGCAAGGGAAGAGAAGGAAAAAACAGTGTACAATGTGACAGATTTGAGTGTGTGTATGTGTAATCTGAAACTAACATGTGTGTTATAGCTAACAGTAAATTAGCTCTCATAATACCACTGATATGTAAAGTCCTATAAGGACTAAATGAAATCAACAAAGGGCTGAACTAACATGCAGTGATGAGCTCTAGAAGGTGTGGACTGACTGAGCCAATAATAGGATTGGTAGCAAGTAAAACAAGGTATAGACAATGGACTGAAACCAAGTTGTATATTAGGACTGAGCAAAAATAGGCAAATCAATGGTTTAAAAGCTTGCACAAATGGAGTGATCCTTAATGATGTAAATCTGGACAGTGGACTGAACAGTGGTTCAGTAGTGTGTGTGATGTTTGTAGCAGCTAAAGGTTTAAGGGATATGACAGTTTCATATGGGTTTGCAGGGACAGCAATATACTGCAGGAATACAAGGCTATAGGTTTCAGTTTTGTGGGTGTGTGTGTACAATGATATCAATGCGTACAAGTGTATCCATAGTTCTCAGTTTTCAAACAGTGAAGTGTGTGTCTAATAGGATAAACATCATGTTCTCATGTGTGTGTGAGTGAATAGTAATATTTGTGATTCCCAGGAAAACATGTGACAGTGTAGCAAGTACCAGGTTTTCAGTTTAGAATACAATACCAAAATCGAAGCCCATCATCTACACCACCATGAATCCAATGCAACTAAACTCAGATAATATAGGAATCAATATAAAATTGGCAAAACCAATTCAGGAAAACACAAAAAAAATAGTAAACTGAAACCTAATAACTTAACATGTAATCTCTCAACTGTAACATTTTGAAATAGGGAACAACACATGTGTATGGGTAAATTGTTCAGGTTTTTGGTTAATCAGTGAATAACAAAGAAATTCAAGTCTCAAGTTAGTAATGTAAACCACAGGGTTGTGTGTCAATGACAGTTTTGTGTATTCAGTGATGTATAAATAATCTCAGGAATCAGAAAATTATAGTTCAATTGACATTCAATAACAGTAAACGTATGTATCAGTCAACCCTTCAACCCATTCCCATATCGAATCCTATTCAAAGAGCAAAAACCCAAATCTAACATGTAATACCCAACTAGCAGTATCTATTACATATGTAGGAATCAAATATGATGAATTAAAACACCATTTAAAATAGTTTTAAAATGAAATCAACCTCAGGATATCTAAATCAGAACTTGAGTATCAGTGATTAATGGGAATGCATATTTCAAAATCAATCATGTTAAAAACACCAATTAAATAGTTGGTAAGCAATCCCCCACACGTGTACGTGTCTCCAGGAATCCTTTCGTGTCACCCTAGAGCTGGACACGGCGTGTCCACGTCTATAATTACACACAGACACTGCACAGCACGCAGCGTCGTGCATGCGTGCGTGTCACTCCAGGATACGACACGTTGTACGACATAAGTCGTGGTCATACCCACGTGTCCGCCTAGGGTAGGGCTAGGGGTCTAACACCCAGCACCGCGTCCTCGTGTCCTCTTGTCCAAAGTAAATGAGCGTGTTAGTGGCCGAAAAGCTCGCGTGCACAGCACGCGTGCGCGGTCAGTGCGGCCAGTGCGAGGAGGAGAACTCCTCACACACTGCAACAATTGGTCCCAAATTTTGGAAGGATGATGTCAGTCAGTGCCCTGACATCCTTCCAAAATTTGGCGTGTCCACGTGTCCGACACAGTGAGATATCCTGCCGGTGATGCAGGATAGTGCACTCGTGTCGTACACGCGTGTCCAACACTAAAAATGACACAAAACGACATTAAAATACCTAACATCCTTCACAAAAATTAATGTACTTATATAGATCTACAAATTCATGCAATTAGATTTACAAAAGTCGAAAATAATTTCCTAAGCGATATTTCATCAAATACCTACACTAACACATTAATACGTGCCCGATACGGACACCAAACGGACACGAAATTGGCTCAAACTCCAGGAACAGCTAGGGGACTCCTAGATCTAGTCCTAAATGCATCGAAAATAGAAATTTAAATCAATTTAAAGTATTTTACCTATATGTGCAAAAAGCTTGGAAAAACTTCAAATGGGGGTTTCTTCCTTGCTAGCCAAATGCTCCCAAATTATCTCAAAGCTTGGATTAAACCCCACAATCAGAAAATAGGAGAGTATTAGGTTCAAATGCAAGAAACAGGATTAAAAAGGAATTAAAATGGATTTATCGGGATTTTTGGAAAGGGACAATACCTCTCTTTTCTAATGTGTTGAAATAATAAAAAAGAGGCAAGCCCTAATGAATAAGTGTTTATATAGGGTGGGGATCCCTATGTGGCTGGTCACTTAAGGTTTGGTTAGGGTTAGGGCTTCTAGTTATGGGCCATGGGCCAAGTCATGATCAATAAAATCATTAAGCCATAAGTCATTTCATGAAACCACAAGCCATGACTTAAATTCACTAAACCAAATCCCCTCATTCTAAAACTATTCTCTAATGACTAAAATAGGTTAGCTCAAGTTAGACTAGGGTTACCATAGCTAGGGTTAGCTCCTAGGCTAGTCTACTAGGTCTCAACAAGTCAAAGTCAAACTAGAATTCACCAATTCAATAAATCATCAAATAATTCAAATAAGTCAAAATGATCAAATTACCCCTAGGATAAAAATGATAATTAATCATCCTAATAACATGGTTAGGCTCTAGGTCATGCAGTCTCTAGGGTTTCACTAGTAGTACATCAAAATCACAAGTCATGACTTAAAACAGTTTTTAAATAGTTTAAAAATGATTAAAAATTACCAAAAATCATAATGTGAAATAAATATCAATAGATAATAATCTAATTACCAAATTTCAAAATTACCCTCATCTGGGAAACTGGGTGTTACAAATTTAAAAACTTTGACGGGGGTCTTGTAGAAGCTCAAAAAATATGAACATCATCATGCGCTACTCATAATTGACGCCAGTACTCAAATAGTCAAAGCGCCAGACAACAGATGGGACATGACATCAATTAGCGCTAGCTGACACGTGGCAAGATTCCTCGAGAAGTTGAAATAGTTTTCATCATGACTGGCAGCACGTTAGTCGAAAAAAATCTGTTTCGAATCCCGAACGTACGGCGCTCGAGAAGATTATGTCAGATTTGTCATAATGACTGACAACTGCCTCACGCCATTCATAGTTGGCACGAGGTAATCAATAAATTACGCAAGGTGTATTAAAATAACAAATAGCGCTCGATGTCATTCGACGGTGGCGCTATATGATCAAATCATACAGAAGCAGTTCAATGATGTGGCGTACATGCCACTAATTTTGAAGAACGTATACGTGACACTGCCTACGACCAAGTGCATCTCCATCACAGAATGCCATGCATCTAAGCAATTAAACCAATCATTCGTGCGACTAGATGAATGGCACACCAAATACAGTGTGCGCCAATCAGGATAAGTACTTAATAGTTATCTCTAAACTCTATAAATAGAGTCTCAAATCACTTCACAAGCATCACTAATAATCATAATCTCCTGAGCACTTGCTGTAGCACTCTCTAAAGGCTTTCTCCTTCGACATCGCCTTGTCCAAAGGATAAAGTGATCGTCTTCTGTATAGTTGTACTTCCCCAAAAATCCACTTGTACTCTTGTATACAATCTTCTAAGTTTGTAATCAAACAACTTTTGTTTTTGCAAAGATAAACGACTAGGGGTAAATATGACATATCGTACGCTTGGCAAGCGTGCAACGACTATCTTTCCAGATTAGACCAGTAGGAATGGTTCCAGTATGATTGAGAATATTTACATGTCTACTCGAGTATTTTTCCGTCACGACTAGTACAAGTTAATCCATATCCCGGCACATAAATCAAGTACAAGTCTAGGCAAAAATTAAGTTGAGCCAGTAGGTGTTTCCAGTAGGTGGTTCTAGTGAGTGATTCCAAAAGTAGGGACCAGACAAGTATAATACATGTGTCGTAAGTGAATGAATCCAGAAATACCAATCTCTGTCATGACAGCGAATCAAGTAATACTATATTAGAAGCTGAATCATAATAATCATCAGATAAATGAAAACTATCAAAGAATGTACTCGCCTGCAGTCTTAAGCAGTAAATGAGGATCGATGCCAAAAGTGGTGTCACACAAACCTATATATGACATATACATATTTATTTGGTGTTCGAGAGTAAATAATTAATTTAAATGTGTTAATTATATGCTTCTAGGGCTTTTCTAGGTCATGGAAGTCAAACTAAGTCAACACTAGCCAATCTAGGTCAAAGCTAGTCAAAACTAGTCAAAATAACTTAATTGGGTCAACTCTTGTCAACTTAGTTTGTTTAGCCTAAATCTAGGGTTTTTGGCTAAGTTAGACTATTTAGTGTGCTAGTGCTCAAGTGGTATCAAGCCATATCTCGAATCTAGGTTCAAGCCTATCTAGATGATTTATATCCTATAGTATAACTATATGATACTTAGCCAAACTTCAAATCAACTTCTAACCTAATGTATATAAGTGTATATATGCCATATGCATAGGCTGCCACACATTTGAAATGCTTGAACATAAAGGGATAGACATGACATAATGGCTAACTGGATTATGAAGAATTGGATTGAACCTTAATTCCAAGATTGAACTAAACCATCTATATGGACTGAACAATAAAGGATAATGAAGAGCTGAAATCATAAGTGGATGAAAGTTAACTAATCACAGTTAACTGATGCATGTTTTTAGGTAAAAAATGGACTGACACTAAGAATCGACCGAAATCTAAATATTTGACTAATACATTATGTAAGAATGTATACAAAAGATAGGGGGACTGAATATGCATTATAATATGCATGACAGAACCTAAACAAGGAACTGAACATTGTGTGGATTGAACCTTGATCAAGGCTGACTAAAGGAAATGGGACTGGTCATTTATGTTAGGATCTGATACAACAATAAGAGTGGACTGATACGATGGTAGGTAATAGACTGAGCTCAATTGTCCAGTATGGAATAGGTACATGCAAGGTAGTTTGATCATTAGATGGGGATAGAAACCTCAAAGTGATGCAGTTCAAGAAGGACTGAACTTCATGGCTACACAAGATGTGGTGTAGGCCAAGGGACTGATATGAATCTTAACTTGGGACTGAGCAATGTAGAGGATATGGACTGAACAGTAGATATGCATCTAAAGACTGATACATTATGATATGGACTGATATCATCAGTCTAAGGACTGAACTTTATATTAGTTTGAAACTGGATAGTGCAAAAATAATAGGGCTGAACATGTTCAAAGAGGACTGAACTCAAGAGCCATTACCTTTGGACTGAACAGTAGCAGGACAGAACATGATGTCAAGGAATGAAATAATTGACATACAATAGGGAATATGCTTGTGGAGTATGGGTTTGAACATTATATTACAATATGAAAACTGAACATTCAAAATCTGAACTTTACATTCTAAGTAGGACAAACATGCAAGTACTAAAATATAATCAAAGGCTGAAAAAATGAATGAGGAGAATGAACTCAAAATAGAAAACAGAACAAGTAATTTTCTATGGACAGAACAGTTGGTTTATCTAGGAATGGTATTAGGATAGGGACTGAACATTAACTGATACCAATTGAAGTGTGAACAATACAAGATGGGGTAATACATGGCAATTTTTCAAGCCCCTCTCTTTCTTTATTGTTATCATATGCTTAACCTCCTCTCTACTATACACTGATACTAATGTTACAAGGACTAAACATTAACACATGGACTGGTATTTTCAAATACAGTAGACATGTAATAAGATGTACGTATTGGAACTGAAGTTTTAAAGATTGAACAATTAAGAAAAGACTAGACAGTAGAGATACTAATGGACTGAACAGTGAAGTGAAGCTCTACACTCCTACAACCCGAGCCTATCTACTTGTATCTCATGAAATGATACAAATGGGGGTTAACAAGGATTGAATAATGAGTGGTAAGGAAGAACTGAATTCATAAAGAAATAGGACTAGGTAATGTGGAGGTATGGGACTAAACTCTAAGGATACAATGTGGACTGCTACAGAGCTAAGGGGACTGATCATGAAGGGTATTTGAATATTTGGATGACTGAGCCAAATGGACTACACAGTGATATACAGGATACATCAATGATAGGGATAGGGATCGAACAATACAATTCAGAGAGACTGAACCATTGGCATGGGCAGAACAAAGGACTTAGGGATACATACATATGGTAAGGACTGATACACTATGCAATGGAGCTCTTCTCTCACATGGACTGACCACTGCTCCCTAAACTTACATATGTATATTCATCTCAGTGCAATCATCAGTCCACTTTCCACACATTAGCTAACCATGAATAACACACATTCTATACATATAAAATGAACACACACACAACCATTAACATGAAGAGACACTCACACACTCTCAAATATAAATCAAAACAAACCTCACAACACTAAACCAGTCCACGAGCTTCCCAAGCTATATAAAACCACACTTTACTCTCATATAGCACTAAATGATTATACAAATTATAATCCAAATTAATATACATACAACTACATGTGTCATATCGGGATTTAGAGTGATGGATGCCCTTTTGGTCATTTTGTAAAACACTTGGCGTGCGTATCGAACACGTCCATGATACGCAAACCAAATGGATTCAAACTTGACCCCAAGCTCACCTACATGTTTTAAATTACTAGTATGACCCAATGAAACAAATTTACAAACCCTAAAATCTCTATTCTCGGATTTTCCTCAATTTGAGCCAAAAGCAAAGGGGAAAATCCATCAA